>OZ024912.1:52329758-52397258 GCA_964017125.1 Flabesymbios commensalis
CTAAAAAAACGTGTAGATCTATGAATAACTTTCAGACTCCTAATAGACATCAAACCTACATATCAATCACATGCACAAAACATCTGGGGCCCGTATTCTCGTACAAGTTACGATATATCGTAGGCTTCTGATTGGTCGAGATGGCCATCTCGACCAATCAGAAGCCTACGATATATCGTAACTTATATATATCATAATTTATGATGTTTCAATGTGGGGCCAGCCTCCCAGAGAGTGTTCAGCATTGAATCAACATTGGGTGTTTGATATGGACAATAGAAGCTTTCAAATGCTACATATTAACATTGAACTAACAATTGTAATTCCATCAAGCACGAAACGTCGACGCAATGTTGTTGTTTGGCCAGCGTCACAGAAAGTGATACAGCATTAAACCAACAAAAAAGTCAAAATCTACAAGTCTAAATTTCCAATTCAAAATTGTTTCAAAAAAACATAATCAAAATTTCAATCAATCCATCATAATAAAAACAACCCAACAAAATTCAAAATGGCCAGCCAAAAAACTCATAACACATAAAACTCATAAAACATAAGTTAGGCTGGATATAGAGACGAAATTCCTGATTTCTTATTTTTGACAACCATGTCAAAAATAAGAAATACGGGAATTTCGTCTTTATATCTAGCCTTACTGATAAATGCGCAGCTCAAAAATTGAAAAAACTTTTGCAATTCTAGTCTATGGACATGTTTACATCATATGGTCATATTTATAAGCCAAGATATAATCTCCGATTTTTTGATGATTTTAGCCTGAGCCAGTCACTTTAATCAACATATATTTTCTCATTTTCAAAATTGATACTTTTCTTAAATGGTAAAGTGATCCAAGTCAATCAGTTTACATAGGGACTTTTTGACTTGGATCACTTAATACCTCTGGGACATACGGAAAATGGCAGCTGAAATGTTATAAAACACCGCTTACATGCTTCTGTCTATGCTATTCCAATCATTACCATTTTTTTTATTGGAGCAAGATGATGAAACAACAGGCAGTTTTATGTTAGTTTATGACTTTTTAAAAAAATGATATTTTTATTTTCCAAAGTTTTTTTTAAAACAAAAATGAAATAAAAATTGCCAGAAATACATTTTACGACATCAATAATTACATACCTGCCGATAGAAATGAATAATAAACACTACTGCATAACTTCCCATATGCTTCTAATTATTAACGTAAAAAAGTTTAATTAAAAACGAAATATATAATTTTGGTAAATGATTTTATCTTTAAAGATTTATTTAAATTATTTTTTATTCAACTATAAGAAAATAAGAAAAAACGGACACCACTAAGCCATTCAATTTGAAATCATCACAAATATGTTTTTTTTAGCTCTTTCTACTTTATTTCAATACCTATGGAATGGATCTAAGGCCATTATAAATGTTTTAATTCTTTCAGTGCGGTGGACTGTATTTATACCTCTAGTGTAGGGTCATAAGTAATTCCGTGGGAATCTCGTGTTAATTCTTGTCACCTACGTTTTTCTTGCTCAGAATTTTATGCTGATCCCCCAAAAATAAAGTGTCATTTTTTTAGGTCACCATTAAGGTTATTTTTCGGCCCCTAGAATTAATGACCCTTATATCTCATTTCTTTATTTATTTGTTCTTTAAACACATGTACTAGTCGTGTAACACATCAAAATGACCGAAATTGTTTATGAAATATTATCAAATTTGAAAACAAATCAAATAACATTTCGAAACACCTCGAATGCCATTTTCTGCCCACTATAGCTCATTTGAAGGTCAACATCTGAGACAAACTTCAAGTAATCTTGTAGCATATCAAATTGACGAAAATTTAATCCTAACATAATAATATATACAATATAATCATTATAATATTTTTAAACACTCTTAAAGCCATTTTCTGCACTGTATAGGTCATTTTATGGTCAACATATGAGACAAAATTTAAATAGTCGTGTAGCATATCAAAATGCCGGACATATTATTTTTAACATTATAAAATATAAACATAAATAATTATTATGATATTTTCTAACACTCCAAAAGCTATTTTCTTTTAACTAGAGGCTATTTTGATTAAAAAAATACTTTGAAATAGTCGTGCAACATATCAAATTGACGGAAAATTAAGAAATAAAATAGTTGTCATGGAAAACAAATTATGATTAATAAAATGTAACACAGAGATGTTATACTATATCTAAAAGAAAAAAAACGCATGGAATAAATTATTTTTATCGGCTCTGTAGTGTAGGGTCATATGTAATACCGCACTTTCGATTCACTTTGACATAATTATTCATGACCTTTTTCCCCTCTTTCTTCATTTTTTAGAATATCCACCGTATTTTTTCTGGCATTATGCTTGTTTAACAATGGTCATGAGTTTCTTTCTGGAATGGATTTCAATGCACTCGTAAGTCACACTCTGTTAATTTGTATTTGATCATGAAAGTAGAAAATGTTGTTTTTTATTTGATGACTGCACCACTCAACCGTTTATGGCTGCTGGTACAGTTTGCTCACCATAGTTGCTGGTTACAATGCCTTTAAGGCGACCATTTTCCTTCATAATTATATGATTTACATGTTCTATGCCGTGATTGCTGCAGAAGGGATTTGTGTCCTTGTTTCCACATACGCTATCTTGCTGAAACGCGTTTCAAATTAGTTAGTCTATATTAAGTTATTGGTCTGATGTTTGAAGACTATATATGAGCATCTATATATGTACATCTGAACAATTTATCCGAGCACAATTCTGTGCATGATGTGTAACTCTCATGAAAAACAGAATTATCAAGTACTCTAGGGAAGCCAGATGGACATTCCAGAGCCCAAGCAATGTGGCTCTCATAAATGACAGAAGAGTGACGAGTCATCCATATAACTATGAATGGCTTTATAGGATGTCGTCTCATTTTTCACTTGTCAAATTCTTCCATTATGCTCATGGTGTCGTGTTCAGTCACACATCTGGGTGTGTCTCTTGAATGGTTTATCCTAGAGTTTCAGAAAAAAATGGGTTACGATATTAATGTTAGATATTTGTTTACCAATTTCCTTTTATTTGATATAATACATGACTATTTTACTGTGAATTACAAACAATTTAAAAAATACCCGTTTGCGTTTAGAGTCATGACCTTTAGAAATTTTTAGAGCTTCTTCAGAAAAAATATAGTATTTCTTTTGGCTATATTTTGTAATCTTATAATAATGTACACACGGTTTCCTACGTTGTGATAAATGACATGACTATATTAGTGTGAATTACAAACGTTTACATATATTTTCCCGTGTGTGTTTAGGGTCATGACCTTTAAGAGCCCAAAAAAGACCTTAGAGCTTTAAAGCTTCAGAATCTTCTTTCTTGTGAAATTAGACAATTTTTGCCCCTTCCATTAATTTGATATATCGCATGACTGTGAAGAGAATTTAATTTAATTTAACTATATTCATATAGTACATGACTGAAGAAAATACTTTGAAATACAAGCGTTTTCAAAAATACTCGTGTGATTTTAATTTCATGACCTTTAACAGTCCGTAAATTACCTTTAGAGCTTCAGAACAAAATGCGTTATTGTTTTTGACATTTTTTTCAATTTTATGACACTGTATACATACTGCCTACAATTTGATGATATATTACATGACTATATCATTGTGAGTTACACAGGTTTTAAAATATACCCGTGCGTGTTTAGGTTCATGACCTTCAAGAAGCAGGGATTTACATTTAAAGCTTCGGAAAAAAATATATTTTTATTTTGACAACCCTCTGCCAATTTCCTTTAACTTGATATATCACATGACTAGATATTACTTATTGGAATTACAAACGTTTAAAAATATATACCTGTGCTTAAGGGTCGTGACCTTTAAGTGAAAGGGAACGACCTCTAGAGCTATAGTACCAAATGTATTATTGATTTTGGCTATATTTTTCAACTTGATAACATTGTACACATTTTGTCACCAAATTTGATATATTACATGACTATGTTATTTTGAATTGCAAAGTTTTCAAATATACCCATGTGTGTTATAGAGAGAGGGACATGGCGCAATGGTTAGAGCGTGGCGCTCTGCCGATGTTGCTGCCTGCCGTGCGGTTTCGAATCCCGCTTGGTGCAGAATTTTCAGAGAAATATCATGTTTCTCCCCTCTCAATCTTGCTAATATGTTGTGTCCTTGGGCAAGGCAATTCACCCTGAAATGCTTCACTTGACTCAGGTGCAAATGAGTACCTAGTAGGACAGAGATGGCAATGTGTACGATAAGTTCAATGCGCTGAAACGGCTGCAGGACTGTATGCTCTCCGTGGAGTTGAAATGGCACACGAATGAACAGGTCCAGTGACCAGGGGGTAAGATGTAAAGTCAGATGATAGGTCTTCAGACATGATATCAGACTATAAACCTGCACCTTTACCTTACCTTTAGGGTGGTGACCTTCAAGAGACCGGAAATACCCTCTAAAGCTTCAGAATTTTTGTTAATTATGAATTTTGACTCTTTCATGCCAAATTCCTTTAATTTGATATATTACACGACTATATTATCTTAAAATACAAACGTTATCAAAAATCACCGTGTGTTTTTAAGGTCATGACCCGCTATTCTTATGGAACAACATTTACTGACGTATGACCCTACTCTACCCGCACTGAAAGGGTAAGTTAAGCGTACCCGCACTGAAACGATTAATTAAGCGTCATTAGGTTGAGATACATGAGGCAAATAAAATACCATTCACTCAATTTTTTTCATGACAATTGAACAATTATATATTCGACTTTTCAAAAACAATCAATGTAACCCGCTGTAAATTACGCTAGATAGCCCAAAGTGTCAAATTGACAAAATCACGACACTGCCATTTAATCCCCTTAGACCAGGGCGTCAAGATTCAAGGCAAACTGTTCTATTAACTGCTTCGCCAACTTTCTAATTTATCAGCAATGAACATAGCTAAGAGATTTATAGCCTTCAGTAGTTACTGTCGAGTCCCCCGTAGTGTGTAACGACGCAATTCCAGGAGTTACTCCTGTTAACTGGTTAACCCCCCCCCCCCCCCCCACACACACACCGCTATGCACGACGAGATTTGTTTATAATCCGTTTTATTAGCCGATCAAATCACTGATATTGGGAACGAAATGGGCGTTAAAATATCCAGAATCGCAAATCGCTGGTCCTAAATTAAAAAATATGATACTTTTTCACCCACTTGAAGTTGTGGGTCGCGGTAGCGAGACACAACTTCAAGTGGGTGAAAAATTAAATTATTTATTTCAACACTTTAGGGGTTAACTTACGTTGTTTTATTGTTGGGTCAGCGTCGGTGACGGTGGCCCAACATTAAGCCAACATTGTTTCAACGTGTCTTGCTTGCTGGGGTGGAACTGCTAACAGCAGGTGGTGCTACAATGGGAAATCGAATCAGCAGGCATATTATGGGCTGTGCCCATCCATGCTATACATTCTAAACCAAAAGGAACAGCATCACAATAATTCGCCACAGCAGTTATGGTCCACTCGAACGAAATATATATAGTGTGGGCATAAAATTATTTATAAAGAAGATCTGATCGTGGCAAAGAGATACAATGTGTCGGGCTCATATGATATGGCATGGTATTGTTTATTCTGAGTGACATGGTTACATGATGTGTACATATATAATTTATAAATAGTAATACAAATTGTAATACATAAATGTTAAACATCTTACCCCCAGCCACTTGGGCTTATATGTCACTATAAAACTGAAACCAAAATAAGTTATGTAGCATTATCATATAGCATGTTTATTAACCCTTCATCTGCCCAGGAATTTCAGTCGATAAAAAGTACTCGATTATATAGAATATGCAAGTGTATTATGTTCACCCTTAAAGCGTTACATTGTAAAATTTAATTTTCACCCACTTGAAGTTGTGTCTCGCTGCCGCGACCCACAACTTCAAGTGTGTAAAACAATATTATGAGCAATTTGAATCAGAATATACGCCAATCTAGCCAATTTAAAGCTCATATATCTTTCAAGTAGTTATGTTTGAGAGACAAACAAAAACCACATCAAATGCTCTAGATGTGATAAGCACTTTTGGTGCAATAAAAATAACGAACAAAGCTGAAATAAATCGCTGTATAAGTACATAGGTATCAACTCTGACGTTTGGATATAGCCCTATATATAACGTAATTATGAGTAATAAATTTAAATGTGATACGAGACCAGTCATATTTTTTATGAAAAAAAATGAAGGAAAATAAGGACTTAATACATAGGGCTATTTTTATGCGTGGTTGTGACTCAAGCCACGGGAAATAACTGAACTGCTCGCAGCCCTTTGCTGCCATGCAAAGGCGAATCACACTAACATGTTACTTTTCAAGTAATTAGTTACTACTTCTTGCCTTCACAGGACAGTATGAGAGCGGTAGTAAAAGTACTACACCAAGCACAATACCTGGAAGTATAAATTGGACGTGTTAAGTGCAAGACGTGAACAAGTAGTAACGTTTACTTTCCAAAGCAAAATATACGGCGTGTTGGCTTTGTGGGTTGGTTCCCTTGTGCTTAACAACGTCCAATTGTAAATTATCTAGACGAAATGAAACCGTGAAATTACTTTTAGATCGAGGGGACAGCCCACCATAAATCAACTTAGACATAAGCATAATAACGTAAATGTAATAATGCCTCGGTCTATAATAAAGGGGGCACTTGTGCATAGCATCCAGCCACGAGGGCTCGATGTCATGTTGGCTCAATGCTGTTCCACTGTCTGTGGCGTTGTCCCAACATTTTAACGACTATGTGATTAACCCTATAACTGGCAAGATTTTAATTGGAATTTTCATGCACTCGAAGTTGTGTCTCGCTGACGCGATCCACAACTTCAAGTGATTGAAAATGTCCTTGAGGTCTGATAGAGAAGACATAAGTGATGACAATGAAGCAGTGATTGTGTGAGAGTTCGCATTTGGTACCGGAATAGTGTGGATATTTATCATAATAAGCATATATTGTAGCATTTGTATGGTTTTTACGATTGCATTGATTAGAACGATAAAATAACGCTATAATGAAAATAACAAGGTTCACGTGCCATGCGACTTCTGGAAATAACACGGAAATGTGCATTTATATAACCTATAGCTATTTACAAAGCAAACGATTAGGCCCCACTTATTATTTCCGAAGAGGAAATTGCGCAGGGTAATTTGTAAATAAGTAAACGGGCACCATTAATTTGATAATAATACATGAGCATAATAACAGAAAATGAAATAATGTGGGTATAGTTTTATACACACGTGGCTAGTTTATTATCCAAGGACACGATCTCAAGCTTCAGTGCCCATCTGCTCAACATGTCGTATCTTAATCTTATCCCGTTATATGTCATCCTTTGCTTGGTGAGTCATATTTAACTTGACCAAAACAACAGGAAATATATACCCGCACAATAATTTAATTATACTAGATGTAAAAAGATGCATTGTTCCTCATGGAATAAACATTCATAATCATTCTCGACGAGAAAGATTGTGATCTATTAATTTCTTCTCGATGTAATATCAACTCCAAACCTGAATTTTGTTCGATATGCATGATTCAATTTTAAAATTATTTTAAACAGCGGTGAGTTTAGAGCCCTACATGATGGCGTTTAGGGATCATTCCAGGGCAATCTTTTTCTAGGGTAGTAATGACGCATTTATTATATTATGTCCTCACTCTAGGACAAAGACTACACCAAAGTCGACCAGCATGTATTCAATTTTCATAAATTAAGGTCGGGGCTACTGCACTGTCAGGATCAAGTGTGATTAACTCAACCACCTTATCTATTTCTTGATAGCACCCGATTAATAAGAAAAATCCACATGATAGTATTCTCGAGATACCGGCAATGTTTTAACGTATTTACATAAATTAAATATAAATGAATTAGCTGTGATATTCTCGACTTATTACCCATCAGCACTTTATGCACAATAAGAACATGATAAACAACACAACCGCCAAACAATCAAATGATTAACCCTTTAACCGCCAAGTTATTCAATCCGAATTTTCACCCACTTGAAATTGTGTCTCGCTGACGCGATTCACAACTTCAAGTGAGTGAAAATTATTCGGATTTGACAAAATGGAGGTCAACTGTTTTCAAATGTTGCTGATTGATGTCATATTTTATCTTTAACATGTTTAAAAGGTGGTACTTAATGTGCTAATAAAAAATGAAAACCCAAATATATGCGACACCGGCGGTTAAATGATTAACATTGATTAAAATAGAATTTTGAAAAATCATTACAAGAGAAACGTCATCATCCATTTTCATAGTGATTAATCATCCTTTTACCATAGGCAAAGGTTGTAAGCAAATTAAAATGTTTTCAACATATATGTTGAATGACGATTATAAAACCACAAAGGCAGATTTAAAAAACAAGCGCCATTAACTGTTGTTTTGTTGATCAATATATTGTATTTTGCTAATTTTTGAGGCTGGCAATTGTTTTAGCAATGAATTGAAAATATCTATGTGTAATGCAACAATTTAAGGGGCTTCCTAGTTGAATCATCCCGTTTCCAGATACTGTACACTTTACAGGAATATGTGGTAGCTACAGTATAAGCATACAATAAGGGGGATTAATTAGTCAGTGTGATCGTGTGATTACCTTTACAGATAATAGTGTCCTGACCAGTGTGATCAGGTGATGACCTTCACAGAGAATAGTGTCCTGGTCAGTGTGATCAAGTGATTACCTTCACAGAGAATAGTGTCCTGGTCGGTGTGATCAGGTGATGGCCTTCACAGATAATATTGTCCTGGTCGGTGTGATCAGGTGATGACCTGCACAGAGAATAGTGTCCTGGTCGGTGTGATCGAGTGATGGCCTTCACAGAGAATAGTGTCCCTGGTCAGTGTGATCAGGTGATGGCCTTCACAAAGAATAGTGTCCCTGGTCAGTGTGATCAGGTGATGGCCTTCACAAAGAATAGTGTCCTGGTCAGTGTGATCAGGTGATGGCCTCCACAGAGAATAGTGTCCTGGTCAGTGTGATCAGGTGATGGCCTTCACAGAGAATAGTGTCCTGGTTAGTGTGATCAGGTGATGGCCTTCACAAAGAATAGTGTCCCTGGTCAGTGTGATCAGGTGATGGCCTTCACAAAGAATAGTGTCCCTGGTCAGTGTGATCAGGTGATGGCCTTCACAGAGAATAGTGTCCCTGGTCAGTGTGATGAGGTGATGGCCTTCACAAAGAATAGTGTCCCTGGTCAGTGTGATCAGGTGATGGCCTTCACAAAGAATAGTGTCCCTGGTCAGTGTGATCAGGTGATGGCCTTCACAGAGAATAGTGTCCCTGGTCAGTGTGATGAGGTGATGGCCTTCATAGAGAATAGTGTCCTGATCAGTGTGATCAGGTGATGACCTTCACATAGAATAGTGTCCTGGTCAGTGTGATCAGGTGATGGCCTTCATAGATAATAGTGTCCTGGTCAGTGTGATCAGGTGATGGCCTTCACAAAGAATAGTGTCCCTGGTCAGTGTGATCAGGTGATGGCCTTCACAGAGAATAGTGTCCCTGGTCAGTGTGATGAGGTGATGGCCTTCATAGAGAATAGTGTCCTGATCAGTGTGATCAGGTGATGGCCTTCACATAGAATAGTGTCCTGGTCAGTGTGATCAGGTGATGGCCTTCATAGATAATAGTGTCCTGGTCAGTGTGATCAGGTGATGACCTTCACAGAGAATAGTCTCCCTGGTTGGTGTGATCAGGTGATGGCCTTCACAGAGAATAGTGTCCTGGTCAGTGTGATCAGGTGATGGCCTTCACAGAGGATAGTGTCCTGGTCAGTGTGATCAGGTGATGGCCTTCACAGAGAATAGTGTCCTGGTCAGTGTGATCAGGTGATGGCCTTCACAGAGAATAGTGTCCTGATCAGTGTGATCAGGTGATAGCCTTCACAGAGAATAGTGTCCCTGGTCAGTGTGACCAGGTGATGGCCTTCACAGAGAATAGTGTCCCTGGTCAGTGTGATCAGATGATGGGGCCTTCACAGAGAATAGCGGCCCTGGTCAGTGTGATCAGGTGATGGTCTTCACAATGAATAGTGTCCTGGTCAGTGTGATCCGGTGATGGCCTTCACAGAGAATAGTGTCCCTGGTCAGTGTGATCAGGTGATGGCCTTCACAGAGAATAGTGTCCCTGGTCAGTGTGACCAGGTGATGGCCTTCACAGAGAATAGTGTCCCTGGTCAGTGTGATCAGGTGATGGCCTTCACAGAGAATAGTGTCCCTGGTCAGTGTGATCAGGTGATGGCCTTCACAGAGAATAGTGTCCTGGTCAGTGTAATCAGGTGATGGCCTTTATAGAGAATAGTGTCCTGGTCAGTGTGATCAGGTGATGGCCTTCACAGAGGATAGTGGCCCTGGTCAGTGTGATCAGGTGATGGCCCTCACAGAGAATAGTGTCCCTGGTCAGTGTGATCAGGTGATGGCCTTCACAGAGAATAGTGTCCCTGGTCGATGTGATCAGGTGATGGCCTTCACAGAGAATAGTGTCCCTGGTCAGTGTGATCAGGTGATGGGGACTTCACAGAGAATAGCGTCCCTGGTCAGTGTGATCAGGTGATGGCCTTCACAGAGAATAGTGTCCCTGGTCAGTGTGATCAGGTGATGGCCTTCACAGAGAATAGTGTCCCTGGTCAGTGTGATCAGGTGATGGCCTTCACAGAGAATAGTGTCCCTGGTCAGTGTGATCAGGTGATGGCCTTCACAGAGAATAGTGTCCCTGGTCAGTGTGATCAGGTGATGGCCTTTATAGAGAATAGTGTCCCTGGTCAGTGTGATCAGGTGATGGCATTCATAGAGAATAGTGTCCCTGGTCAGTGTGATCAGGTGATGGCCTTCACAGAGAATAGTGTCCTGGTCAGTGTGATCAGGTGATGGCCTTCACAGAGGATAGTGTCCCTGGTCAGTGTGATCAGGTGATGGCCCTCACAGAGAATAGTGTCCCTGGTCAGTGTGATCAGGTGATGGCCTTCACAGAGAATAGTGTCCCTGGTCAGTGTGATCAGGTGATGGCCTTCACAGAGAATAGTGTCCCTGGTCAGTGTGATCAGGTGATGGCCTTCACAGAGAATAGTGTCCTGATCAGTGTGATCAGGTGATGGCCTTCACATAGAATAGTGTCCCTGGTCAGTGTGATCAGGTGATGACTTTCACAGAGAATAGTGTCCTGGTCAGTGTGATCAGGTGATGGCCTTCACAGATAATAGTGTCCTGGTCAGTGTGATCAGGTGATGACCTTTACAGATAATAGTGTCCTGACCAGTGTGATCAGGTGATGATCTTCACAGAGAATAGTGTTCTGGTCAGTGTGATCAGGTGATGGCCTTCACAGAGAATAGTGTCCTGATCAGTGTGATCAGGTGATGACCTTCACAGAGAATAGTGTCCCAGGTCATTGTGATCAGGTGATGGCCTTCACAGAGAATAGTGTCCTGGTCAGTGTGATCAGGTGATGGCCTTCATAGAAAATACTGTTCCTGGTCAGTGTGGTCAGGTGATGGCCTTCACAGAGAATAGTGTTCCTGGTCAGTGTGATCAGGTGATGACCTCCACAGAGAATAGTGTCCTGGTCAGTGTGATCAGGTGATGGCCTTCACAGAGAAAAGTGTCCTGGGCAGTGTGATCAGGTGATGGCCTTCACAGAGAATAGTGTCCCTGGTCAGTGTGATCAGGTGATGGCCTTCACAGAGAATAGTGTCCTGGTCAGTGTTATCAGGTGATGGCCTTCATAGAAAATACTGTTCTTGGTCAGTGTGATCAGGTGATGGCCTTCACAGAGAATAGTGTTCCTGGTCAGTGTGATCAGGTGATGACCTTGACAGAGAATAGTGTCCCTGGTCAGTGTGATCAGGTGATGGGGCCTTCACAGAAAATAGTGTCCCTGGTCAGTGTGATCAGGTGATGGCCTTCACAGAGAATAGTGTCCTGATCAGTGTGATCAGGTGCTGGCCTTCACAGAGAATAGTGTCCCTGGTCAGTGTGATCAGGTGATGGCCTTTATAGAGAATAGTGTCCCTGGTCAGTGTGATCAGGTGATGGCCTTCAGAGAGGATAGTGGCCCTGGTCAGTGTGATCAGGTGATGGCCCTCACAGAGAATAGTGTCCCTGGTCAGTGTCATCAGGTGATGGCCTTCACAGAGAATAGTGTCCCTGGTCAGTGTGATCAGGTGATGGCCTTCACAGAGAATAGTGTCCTGATCAGTGTGATCAGGTGATGGCCTTCACATAGAATAGTGTCCCTGGTCAGTGTGATCAGGTGATGACCTTCACAGAGAATAGTGTCCTGGTCAGTGTGATCAGGTGATGGCCTTCACAGAGGATAGTGGCCCTAGTCAGTGTGATCAGGTGATGGCCCTCTCAGAAAATAGTGTCCCTGGTCAGTGTGATCAGGTGATTGCCTTCACAGAGAATAGTGTCCCTGGTCAGTGTGATCAGGTGATGGCCTTCACAGAGGATAGTGGCACTGGTCAGTGTGATCAGGTGATGGCCCTCACAGAGAATAGTGTCCCTGGTCAGTGTGATCAGGTGATGGCCTTCACATAGAATAGTGTTCTGGTCAGTGTGATCAGGTGATGGCCTTCACAGAGAATAGTGTCCTGGTCAGTGTGATCAGGTGATGGCCTTCACAGAGAATAGTGTCCCTGGTCAGTGTGATCAGGTGATGGCCTTCACAGAGAATAGTGTCCTGGTCAGTGTGATCAGGTGATGGCCTTCATAGAAAATACTGTTCCTGGTCAGTGTGATCAGGTGATGGCCTTCACAGAGAATAGTGTTCCTGGTCAGTGTGATCAGGTGATGACCTCCACAGAGAATAGTGTCCTGGTCAGTGTGATCAGGTGATGGCCTTCACAGAGAATAGTGTCCTGGTCAGTGTGATCAGGTGATGGCCTTCACAGAGAATAGTGTCCCTGGTCAGTGTGATCAGGTGATGGCCTCCACAGAGAATAGTGTCCTGGTCAGTGTGATCAGGTGATGGCCTTCATAGAAAATACTGTTCCTGGTCAGTGTGATCAGGTGATGACCTTCACAGAGAATAGTGTCCTGGTCAGTGTGATCAGGTGATGGTCTTCACAATGAATAGTGTCCTGGTCAGTGTGATCCGGTGATGGCCTTCACAGAGAATAGTGTCCCTGGTCAGTGTGATCAGGTGATGGCCTTCACAGAGAATAGTGTCCCTGGTCAGTGTGATCAGGTGATGGCCTTCACAGAGAATAGTGTCCCTGGTCAGTCTGATCAGGTGATGGCCTTCACAGAGAATAGTGTCCCTGGTCAGTGTGATCAGGTGATGGCCTTCACACAGAATAGTGTCCTGGTCAGTGTAATCAGGTGATGGCCTTTATTGAGAATAGTGTCCTGGTCAGTGTGATCAGGTGATGGCCTTCACAGAGGATAGTGGCCCTGGTCAGTGTGATCAGGTGATGGCCCTCACAGAGAATAGTGTCCCTGGTCAGTGTGATCAGGTGATGGCCTTCACAGAGAATAGTGTCCCTGGTCAGTGTGATCAGGTGATGGCCTTCACAGAGAATAGTGTCCCTGGTCAGTGTGATCAGGTGATGGGGACTTCACAGAGAATAGCGTCCCTGGTCAGTGTGATCAGGTGATGGTCTTCACAATGAATAGTGTCCTGGTCAGTGTGATCAGGTGATGGCCTTCACAGAGGATAGTGTCCCTGGTCAGTGTGATCAGGTGATGGCCTTCACAGAGAATAGTGTCCCTGGTCAGTGTGATCAGGTGATGGCCTTCACAGAGAATAGTGTCCTGGTCAGTGTGATCAGGTGATGGCCTTAATAGAGAATAATGTCCTGGTCAGTGTGATCAGGTGATGGTCTTCACAATGAATAGTGTCCTGGTCAGTGTGATCAGGTGATGGCCTTCACAGAGAATAGTGTCCCTGGTCAGTGTGATCAGGTGATGGCCTTCACAGAGAATAGTGTCCCTGGTCAGTGTGATCAGGTGATGGCCTTCACAGAGAATAGTGTCCTGGTCAGTGTGATCAGGTGATGGCCTTAATAGAAAATACTGTTCTTGGTCAGTGTGATCAGGTGATGGCCTTCACAGAGAATAGTGTCCCTGGTCAGTGTGATCAGGTGATGGGGACTTCACAGAGAATAGTGTCCCTGGTCAGTGTGATCAGGTGATGGCCTTCACAGAGAATAGTGTCCTGGTCAGTGTGATCAGGTGATGGCCTTCACAGAGAATAGTGTCCTGGTCAGTGTGATCAGGTGATGACCTTCACAGAGAATATTGTTATGCAAATCCACAGACAGTACCACACTTTCAACCAATGGTCGTTTAACCATTTCATCTCTAGTAAAACAATAGTCTTTATATTTGTTGTATTATCCGATCCAGTCACTGTTATTGAGAATAAAATGGGTGTTTAAATATCAAGATTTGCAATTTTTTTGTTTCGAATTTAACAAAAATCAGCAATTTTCACCGCACTTTATCTATGGGTCGCGGTAGCGATACAACTTTCATGTGGGTGAAAAATTAGATTAGATACCTTATAAAGCTTGAGGGTTCATAGTTCCACTGTTCCACTGTCTGTCACGCTGGCTCTACAATAAACAATTATTGGATTTTCACGAATAATACTTCCTTATTGAACTAATTAGCTGAAACACTGGCCACATATATAGACACCTAGTCACCTAGCCAGATAGGCCCCATATACCACTCATTTGAGAATATTCCATAATAGAAACATAGGCAATTAATATATTATATTAACTTCGGAGTACAGGCGAATATTTCGATCAATTGTGAACCTTTTGAAACGTGGAAATTTTCAGAAGTATAAGTTAAAAGATCCGATGGGTAACAAAAACAAGACCTTGAGACAAAGACGAAACCTAGCTCCCAGACGAATAGCCTCCTACTGTTCAAGCTTTCTGAATGATAAGTTCGCTATTGAATTTGGCCATCAGACATAGGTGTTTGAGTGACACGCAAGACAAACTGGGTGACTCGAATGTGAAACTTCTCTAAATCTCAAGAAAGGTGTTGTCACGTGACGCAGCCTTGTGAAAAGTTACCTTTAGAATGATATATCAAGTGACAGCCAGTTAATTTGGCATAATTATTTATCTTGAGCAGAAAATGGTTGCCGAACGTCTACCGTCTACGATACTGGCCCAACAGTAATATATATATATAAGTAGATAAAAAGCATTGAGTGAATGTCTCGTATTTGCCGAGAGTGTTTGCTCGGCTATTGTCATCAGTGCAGATCAACCAGTAGAGTTCCACTATGTTAAGGTGTGGTCAACTGTCAAACTTCGTGGGACAAGGGTCCCCTAGAATGCAATAGTGCCCGTGGGTAGGCCAAGGCCCTATTCCATAATAATACTAAATATGCGTTTCATACCCAAAGCCTCATTAAGAGCAAGTTCTCAAATCACAGCAAGCTCATATATACTTGAGCGACATCTATGAGTTAATAATTCCATCGAATCTTAAAGCCCTGGATCCTGGTTCTTAGCAGGTCGCTGGCCTGCAAACAAACTGACTGTATTACTGTGGGTATCTCGAGACAGGTTGACCCCATGCTTGTACCGACACCCAGTGAACACAAAACATTTGTAGAACTTTATACAATGTTGGACCAAAGTAGAAGACGTTGGGCCGACGTTGTATAAATGTTATACAAATGTTTTGTGTTTGCTGGGTAGGAGGACTTTCTCTCAAAAATTGTACATTTCTCCAATGTTGGTTCAATTTTGAGCCAGCGTCACAGACGTTGGCCTAACATTAAAACAGCGCTGGGTGAGTGTCTCGTTGGAGAAGTATCCAGTCTTGTAATCAGGTTACTGAATCAACCACACTGTACTGTATGCTGAAGGCTTACACGCATGCGAGTTTAGAACGTGACTCTATCTTTAAGTATTAGCCGTTATGGAATCTGTTATTGGGAATAAAATGAGTGTTTTAGCATTAGGATTTAAATGTTTGGTCTCAAATTACACAAATACGATAATTTTTTACCCTCTTGAAATTGAAGGTCGCGGTAGCGAAACACAACTTTAGGTGGGTGAAAATTTAAATTAGAAGAAATTAGCGTTTAAGAGTCACTAAACCAACATAGGGTCAACGTCTCGTGTTTGCCGGGTTATTAACGACTCTGGGTACGAGCCAGCTCAGCCTGATAAACATTACTTGTTTATGTGCTAATTAGTGTAATCATGACATTAATTTACTGCACGATAAATATGCTTGACAGCATCTTCATCCATCAAGCTGTCTCCTGACTATCAGACCGGATACGGCAAGATGTCTTGACAGTAGCGTTAGGTCAACGACTTAAATTTAAAAACAGATAGCGTGCTACTGGCTGGGCTAGGCCTACTAACGTGCGTGGCTATACACATAATTCATAATTCTGGCAGGGTATTTGTAACACTTGTGGGTCACCATGACGGATTATCAGTGAATTTAGTCGCCTAAAATGGCAACGTAGGTCATAACGCATTTCTAAACAATTAGATCAAGGATATGTGGAATAATTAAGTACAGGTACTCAATCGGGCAACTGTGGTGGGCCTACATGTACAAGTGAAATAATAAACACACAACAAGTTACTAAGGCGATCAACGACCCCAAAAGACACAAACACGACAGTAATATGGGGTCATATACACTGATTACATACACCCTTTAAACGCTGAAATATTTTTAATAAACCGAGAGTCCGAAGGATTTTTTCTATTTGAAATCATCATAAATGTCTTACTTATCTGTTTGCGCTTCATTTGAATACCTATGTCATTGGTCTGAATATGTTCACTCTTACAGTGCGGGGTGGACTTTAGACGTCAGAATCTGACGCCTACAGAAGTCAGATTCTGACGTCTGAAGTCGATCCCCGTGCTGTAAGGGTTAAGTCAGGTCTCCATCTATGATTATTAATTGCACGTTTATTTACGACCATGTGTGTATACTTATGATCTAACCCTTTAACCGCCAAATTATTCAATCTGAATTTTCACCCACTTGAAGTTGTGTCTTGCTGACGCGATCCACAACTTCAAGTGAGTGAAAATTATATTCAGATTTGACAAAATGGAGGTCAACTGTTTTCAAATATTGATGTCACATTTTATCTTCAACATGTTTAAATGGTAGTACTTAATGTGCTAATAAAAAATGAAAACCCGAATATATGCGGCACCGGCGGTTAAAGGGTTAAGCAAACATCATTTACTGCATCTGCTAATTATAGAGGATTGAATAACATTAAGAAGTATGTATATCAGGTAAAGTTTTCGATTGGATTATTCTGGATACTTACGTAGATCATTATTACTGACATGCAATTTGAGCTCCAGGCGTATTATTTAATGTTTAATGTACATGTATATGAAGAAATATTTAATCCATACAATAAAATTATCAGCTGTTTATGTGACTCGCTCAGACGCAAGAACAATATTTTATTGAAATAAACAATTTTTTTCAGAATAATGCAAAAACAAACACAAAACATTTTGTATACCAATTGTACAACGTCGGTCTAACGTCTCCAGCACTGTACGAATGTTATACAAAAGATATGTGTTTGTTGGTTAGTCACATCGGGTAAACATGTAAACTGGTGGGTGTCAGGTGACTGCATGGTGGGTTTTCTGAGAAGCGCATTCGAGGACGAGCTGATCATCCCTCCATCCGGTTTCTGGAGCAATGGAGAGATTTACAGGGTGACTCGAGACGTTGACCCAATGATGGTTCACTGTTGGGTCGCCGTCGTAGACGGTGGCCAAACAGGGAACCATCATTCGGTCAACGTCTCGTGTGACCATAAGTGATTCCAGCGATTTTTAGCTACAGCTAGGTCAAGGACTCTGAGGCGGCACAAAGCTGATGTTCATTGCAAACACGAAACGATGAACCAATGTTGCTTTAATGTTGGACCAGCATTGCAGACGGTAAACCAACATAAAAACAGCATTTATTGAACACACAGTTTTACATTTCTAGGGTTCTTCCGGTTCATTGATGAATACAAAACACTAAGTTTCTAAATAATACCACAAATAGGGCCTACAATAAAAAAACACCCGTTGTAGATTTATGGTTATGTTATGTCTTGTTTCTAAATATATTGTATTTTGCATTTATTTGAAGCTGCTAATTGTGTCAGCAATGTGAGTTTTAAATGAATTAAAAATGTTTGCTCGTAATGTAACCTTGAAGGGTTTCATAATTAAATCGTTCCGTTTCTAGATACTAGTATTTGAATTACTAGTAAAAACAATCGTATTTTTTAATTGTGTTTTATTAGCCGAGCAAAGCATTGTTATTGAAAATAAAATGAGTGTTGAACATCAAGATTTGCAAATGTTTTGTCTCAAATTAAACAAATATCAATAATTTGTGGGTCGCGATCCCCTTCAAGAATTAACTCTGTTTACAACAATGTCGCGGTGGCGAGACACAACTTTAAGTTGTGTGAAAATTCAAATATATATTTGAAACATAATATATTCAAATATATATTCAAACATAACTTTTCGCTTTAAAAGGGTAAATATTGTTCCACTGTCTGTGACGCTGCCTCATACTACTACTATTACTTCCATAGTTCCATTGACGTTCCTGTTTAAAAGTTAACCGTTGTCCTGCTGAATTGCTTCAATTGTATTTTTCGTCATTTGAAGCTGGAATTGCTAACGCAATTTCCAGCTTTCCAATGACGAAAAATATAACTATTTATGAAAAATAGACATGTCTAAAATTAAATTATTGGACCAACTAAGCATCTACTAAAAACTATTTTATCAAAATTAAGTGATATTTTTATTGATCTAAAACATCCTTAACCCCGTTTATATCCGGGCATAGCAGGACAAGGGTTAATGTGGATATCTAATGCGCCGTTGGCCGATAAAAAACGCACATAAATCTGTTAACCCTTTCAGCGCTGAAATGTTTTTATGACCCATATAGACCAAAATGCGTTTTTTTCAATTTGAAATCATCATTATATCTCTTAGTTAGCTCCTTCTGATGCATTTGAATACCTATGTTGTGGGTCTAGAAACATGTTAATTATTTTCAAATCTTGCTGATTGATGTCACGTTGTATCTATAAGATGTTTAAAAGGTGATACTTATATGTGCTAATAATCGGGACCGGTGGTTGGAGGGTTAAATAGTTTCAACATGTTCAAGTTGAAACACTGGCTACATTTAGCCACCTAGTAGTCACAATGACGCATGTATCACTCATTTGAACATATTATAAAAGTAATAAAAACATGCACAGCCTGAATACTTTTCTGCAAAGCCATAAGGCAGTATATGCGTAACTGTAAAGTAAGCAGATACTGTCTTTTGGCATATATTTTCATCAATTGTGAACCTATTGAAATGTTGGCATTTTCACATTTGTTTCAAAGCAGACACAACGTTGGTCCACCATCTACGACGTTGGACCAACTTTGTACCAACGTTGATTCAACGTATTGTATCTGCTGGGATGATAAATAATCAGATGCGTTAAATACGACCTTGAGATGAAGACGAGACCTAGAACCCGGACGCATAACCTCGAACTGTTCAAGCCTTCGGTTAAGTCATAATAGGCCTATTGAATTTGGCCATCAGACATTGGTTTTTAAATGGCATGCAGGACAAGGTGTGTGACTCGAAGGTGAAACTTTTCTAAATCTCAACAAAGGTGTTGTCATATGACGCAGCATTGTGAATATTTACCTTTTGTATAAAGAGGGATATATTTCTCAAGTGACGGACAGTCAACTTAGAATATTTAATTGAAGCAGAAAATGGTCGCCGAACGGCAGACTGGCAGTGTACTAGAATAGTCAGTGATCTGATGATGGGCAAACACGAGAAAGTTAGCAAATGTTGTTTTAATGTTGGTCCACCGTCTACGGCGCTGGCCCAACTTTAAAACCATTGGGTGAGTATCTCGTGCTTGCTGAGAGTGTTTGCTTGGCTATTGTCATTAGTATATATTTTCTCGGAGTTTCAGAATGTTTTTTCAAAAAATTACACACATCATTTTCTTCTAGCTTTATTTTTAAGAAGAAAATAATTTGTAGTAATAATTCTATAATATATTACTTTGACTTTAAACTCCCTAAATCTTACATATTTTGTGCATCTATAACACATAGTTATTTTATATGTTTGTGAATTAGTTTTCATCATAAGCGATTGACAGGTTGTTGACCCATTTTTTCAAGCTTTCGTTGGTAGGTACTCGTTTGCTTATTTACTGACTTTAAATTTTGTCAAAAAAATATTTCTACATGATTTTGTTTTACTTTTAAATTTAATATTTTATTGGTTGCGAAATGTGTGCAGTTGTACTATGGTCCCACCATTGTGTTATTTTTGTATATTAAGGTCCAGAAAAATGGGTTCATTACGCCCCCCCCCCCCCCCTTGAACATATTCCCAGCAAACACTACGCTGGTTCAGCATTAAATCAACATAATCATATGCCGTCTCGTGTTTGTTGGGTTGTAAACGATTCTGGGTACGAACCAGCACAGATCTGTTCGCATGACATTAATTTACTGCACGATAATTAACTGTTTGGCTGCCAGGAGAGTTAAGTCAACAACACAAATGTAAAAATAGAAAGCTTACTACCGGTTAGGATACCAACGTGCGAGGTTTAACACATAACTCATTATTCTGACAGCTTATTTGGAACCGTTGTGAATCTCCAGGACAGGTTTTAGTCGCAAAAACTGGCAACGGAGAAGATAAAGTATTTCTCAACAATTAGATCAAGGATATGCGGAATAATTAAGTAGGCCTACTGATTCTGGCAACTGTGATAGGGGCCTACATGTGAAATGATAAGCACACAACAAGTGATTAAGGGGTCAACAACCCCAAAAGTCACAAACACAGCAGTAATAAGGGGTTTTACACTGATCACATTAAGTCAGTATACTGTCTTGAGAATTAGAAAACAGTACTACATGTAACTGTATTTTCTAATTATAGAGGATCGAATGAAATTAAGTACAATAGGCCCACCAAGCAAGATTTTAGATTGGATAATTCTGGACATTAAAATATATCATTTTGGGCTTTTAAGTGATATTGACTGCAGATAACATTAAAATGGTACATTAGGGAAAATTACCTGGAAAATATAATTGGACGCAACATGATGTATTCACTTATGAGACGTTCCACCGACGCATTCTGTGTGAGAGCGGATCAGTTTTTGTCAATTATATCAAATGCAATGTAGCCTATACGAGTATACGAACGCATGCGTCACCATTATGGCTCTCTAGTTTTGAGTTTCTCCATTAATAATCGAGCTATTTTTAGACAGCCTGCAAGAAATGGCTCATTCATCTCATAAAGTAATATCACCCGTAATATGGGCTATTAAACCATAGCGGTACAGCTTTATAAAAGCCATAAAATGTTACAGCTCTAAATGAAATAATAAAAATATGCCGCTATCTAAGTAGGTGTCACACTACAACAAATGAGAGTAACGTATGAGTTGCGTTTGAAAATGAAGTATCATACCCGCAAAAAACCTTTGAAAAATACATAATTTGACGTACTTACCGTAGTAAAGTTAAGAGTAGCTTATTGCCAGCGTATGACCTGCAGTTTCACAGTTTTGAACAGTTATAACTGCCTAATATATTTAACTACATCTGCTGATACAGCACAAGATGATATAAATGATATCCCAGCAAACACTAAACATTTGTATAGCATTTATACAACGTCGGCCTAACGTCTTCGACGTTGGTGCAACATTGCATAAATGTTATACAAATGTTTTGTGTTTGCTGGGATATTGATTTACTCCATATCGAGTATTCAGACTGAGATCAACCTGATTTACTCTTAACACAAGAATTCTGTGACATAATGTAATCAGACTGATCAATTTGATTCCACCCCATGCACCACACAATAAAGGATTCTGTGACATAATGTAATTAGATTTTGATCAACCTGATTCTCTCTTACCACACAAAAATGATTCTGTGACATAATGTAATTAGATTTTAATCAACCTGATTCTCTCTTACCACACAAAACATGATTCTGTGACATAATGTAAATGGATTTTAATCAACCTGATTCTCTCTTACCACACAAAAAATAATTATGTGACATAATGTAATTAGATTTTAATCAACCTGATTCTCTCTTACTACACAAAAATAATTATGTGACATAATGTAATTAGATTTTGATCAACCTGATTCTCTCTTACCACACAAAAAATGATTCTGTGACATAATGTAATTAGATTTTGATCAACCTGATTCTCTCTCACCACACAAAAAATGATTCTGTGACATAATGTAATTAGATTTTGATCAACCTGATTCTCTCTTACCACACAAAAAATGATTCTGTGACATAATGTAATTAGATTTTAATCAACCTGATTCTCTCTTACCACACAAAAAATGATTCTGTGACATAATGTAATTAGATTTTGATCAACCTGATTCTCTCTTACCACACAATAAAGGATTCTGTGACATAATGTAATTAGATTTTGATCAACTTGATTCTCTCTTACCACACAAAAAATAATTCTGTGACATAATGTAATTAGATTTTAATCAACCTGATTCTCTCTTACAGCACAAGAAAAGATTCTGCTGCATATGTCCAAAATAAGAAATAGGCACACAGGAGTTTCGTCTCTATAACTAGCCTAACTGGTGAATGCGCAGTACAATAATTGAAAAAAACTTGTGCAGTTCTAGTCTATGAACATACATCATATGGCTAATTAAGAAGCCAAAATAAAATCACTGATTTTTTTATGAATTTAGCCTGATTTGGTCGCTTTAAAGTTAAGCTGCTCATAATACTCATATTCACCCTAATTATCACTCATGATTGGGAATAGCGTTTTGTGAGGACGGGAGTGGAGCAAAACAAGCAATTAGTTGGAATCAAGCACAACACATAATTTAGATGACATGATCATATTTCAGTTAATTCCTCTCCTTGTAAAACGAAGTGGATATTCATGTCTGATCTTTGGCACCTCTTTGAATATTAATGCCGGAACCAGAGCAGGTACATATATACATACACAAAGGAAGGATATTTGAGCATTTCTCAAATAATAAATATTATTTATAACGGGGCAGAAATATTAATACAATGCATAGCAATATAATAGCGAAGTATGAATACATGAATCTTAATTGAATGTTGAAAATGTGAAAGGTGAAAATTCAGAAAATTTAAATTTTGTTTAATTTTTTTTTTTCAGGACATTGATGATATAAAGTATCGAGAATAAGGGGCGTGGTATAATGGCTAGAGCGTAGCGCTTTTCAATATTAATTAACCGCTGCCTGCGGGGCGAGTTGAAGACTTTCAAGATTTTTAAATAAATATATTGTTCTTCCCTTCTTAGCGCTGGGACATTGTAATATCAATGTTGTGTCCTTGGTGGGCAATGCACTTCACCATCAAGTGCTCTACTTCACATAGGTGTAAATGAGTATCTGGTGGGACAGAGATGACAAAAAAATATTGTTGTAAGGCAAGCTAATACTAGCGCCACGTGGCTGCACTAATGTATGCTCCTAGAAGAGTTGAAAATGATACATGACCAAACAGGTCCAATGACCAGGGATAATATGACGTAAGGCACCATGAGTAGCCCTGGGCTGGATATGTGTGCCACATAAAAACTTACCGCACATATTACTTATTATTAATATATATTTTGTTTTACAGGATGGCGATGAAGGTCATTTTGAATTGATGATCAAATAGTACATGTACTTCAGAATAAGAAAATATTGTCCAAATAAGTTTCTCATGCGGAATATACTTCGAAAATTGGTTTTCTGTCAAAAGGAAAATAAACAATATATTTTCCAAAATAGCAGTGGCGGCATCTTGGATTTACGTATGAACAGGACCCCAAAGCTAAGAATAATGTTAGAATTGACTTTATCATACGAAATTTAAAGAGCCAACTGATACTACACATCGTTCTCTGACGAAAACTGAAAAATATATATTTTTCAAAGAGGGTAGTGACGGCCATCTTGGATTTGTGCACAAACAAGATTTCAAAATAAGAAATAGTGGCAGAAATGAGTTTAGCATGGCAATTACATTTCGAAAAGTGGTATTACACATATTTTTCTGACAAATAGTTCAAAAGTTTTAACCATATTGGTATTTCTGACAGATAAAAAAGAAAATGGCCGCCAAAAATGCAATTAAAAAAAAAAATTGGAAACATATCATTTCGCAAATAAGAGACCCCAACTAAAGATAATATGTGGTCAAATAGCTTTTACCCCTCAGAAAATACCTTTCGCCATAAGAGATCCTACTAAAGCATAATTATGCGCATAATCAACCAGCACACGATTTAAATGGATTATCTGGTATTTGTTTGTTGTGCTTGTTGTGTCTCCATATATTTTTTCTTCACTTCTTATGTCTTCACGAAGTATAACGGACGATGCCCAGTAGAGAAAAAACACTTGTATTACATTATACAATTATAGACGTTGGACCGACGTTGTATGAATGTTTTACAAATGTTTTGTGCTTACCGGGTGCTAGGTGTCGACTTGTTGCCTTTGGCTTATTTAAACAATAGTTTAATTGACGTGCGGGGGCGAGGGTGTGGTACGCATCTAATTATTGACGTAGATAACTAAGATAAATGGAACTGCGAAGGTTAACGACTGCGTGAAGTAGAAAAGTTACATATAAAAGGGTAATAAGTGTACACAACATGCCAGAATGAGGTACATATTTGTGGAGAACGCAAATCTGCCAAGTCGTGGGTGTAACCAAAGCGTGCTGGGCGCACGACGTTGTATCATCGTTGAATCAACGTCGACGATGTTGATTCAACATTGACACAACGTCGTGGGCTTTTCACGCACGGAGTGACAGGAAGATCTAATTTGTTGTTTTCTCTGTATAATAAATCATCCCTGCTGTTATAATAGAACGCTGCGTTCACCGGAGTGAGACGCTAAATGTCCATTAGCGACATTTACCTCTAAATAATGGTCTCGCGCTTACTACATTGTTAGTATTTGGTAGGCTCACTCGCTTGTAAGCCGCGGGACTACTTCCAGGAATACCACATGTATATAAATAAGTAGACTGCCCTCTCTGTTAGACATCGTGACATTCTCTCTTACATCCTGTTCTTAACCGTTCCAACGCGGGGACCGTCTTTAGACGTCCAAATCTAACGTTCTTAGACGTCAGATTCTGACGTCGTCAAAAAGACGGTCCCCGCAATGAAATATTATAAAAATTATAACGGCCGTAGACCCATTAGGTATTCAAATGAAGCGGGAAACGCTGAGCAAGACATTTATGATGATTTAAGATTGAAGAAACCACTTTGGTCTCCATGGTTTATACAAAAATATTTCAGCGCTGTAAGGGTTGATGTTGAAATAACCCGGGAAACTAAATGTCATCGCTATAAATCAGTACTTTACGGCACGTAAAGTACTGATTTATAGCGATGACATTATTCCCACCACTAAACAAGCTCGGTTATCATGGTTATAGTGACCCCTTCGAAACAATAAGGTCACTGCATGAAATGATCACAAAAGCGCTAGTTTTGTGTTCGCATAATTTATTTGGTCTACATATTACGTCCCTCTGGGGCAACAAGGGTGCCACATCTATTTGTCATTAAAAAGTGTCACCACGACTGCCACAGCCAAGAAAAAACAAAACATTTTTATAACATTTGTACAATCCGGCCCAACGTCTTCGTCATGATATTTGAAAGAAAATCCCAAAACAAGATGACACCTGGTTGCACTAATCACATATTGTCTTAATTGGCCCCTTGTTTCACCAGTGGGTATTAAAGCTACATGAAAATTGTACATAATATTATATTCTGTAATACCACCATCCAGGTATAACTGTTAACTGGTCCAAATAATTAGATTAACCTAAGTTATTGACTTATTTATATCTATTGCCTTGTACTAGGCTACAATGGCTCGGACTAGGGATTTTTTGCTCAGTGAAACAAGTCTCCAAGTACAGTGCTCCCTCACTACATCGCCCCCGGATATAGTGCCAACCTCACTTGCTGCCAAGCAAAATTTTGGAACAGATTTCCGCCAATGTTAATTACCACGGTACAGTACCAACCGCTGTATCAACTATCCGCCAATGATTTTAAACTCCCAATTTCATGCAAAAAATGGTAAAATTCTAATGCTAGCATAATATCGAGGTATCAGTGTACTTACGTAGTCGCCATGATTCTTGTTTAGACCTGTGGTCCACTGCTGAGGCAACATGTTCCGACAGTCAGTAACCTGATTATTTTTCATCGTATCATCGTATACATTTGTATGTATACAACAGTTTCTATAGAACGATTTTCAGCTTGAGAGGCATAAAATGTATGATGCGATACCCCCTGTTTTCAGTGGGTCATCGAGGTAAATTGTATGGCTCTCACAAAAAAAATCGTTTTGCATAATCTTTTTTTACACACTCAACTGCATATGATGATACCTCGGAAAATTACTCAGATTACCAGTTACTGTAGTTTATGATGTTTATGGCGCAGTGCGCTGTGGGACTCCATTGTCCCGCGTATTATTGACAGTGGACCACCCCTTTAACATAGAACAACATTATTGTTCTTTTGGCTACCTGTTCAACTCGCTGGAGGTGGATGGTAACCCTTTCAGTGTGGGACCGTCTTAATACGTCTGAATCTGACGTCTGTAGACGTCAGATTCTGACGTATAAAAACTGTCCCCACAATGAAAGACTTAAAACATTTAAAATCACCGTAGACCCATAACATAGGTATTCAAACGAAGCGAAAAGAGCTAACTAAGACATTTTAAATTGATAAAAAATATTTGGTCTCCATGGTTTATACACAAATATTTCAGCGCTGTAAGGGTTAAACAGAGATTTATACTGATGCCACAGATGTCGTTTTGTATTCGATGGATTTGGAATATCAAGTGAGAATAAAATCTATAATGACTATTATAGCCGATCTTCATTTGTTTTATTAGTTGATTATAGTCAGATTGACAGTAAATTCATTGCAGGGTGAGTGAATTTCGCGGATTCCTCAGTCAATTCTGAACCACTTTTCATAATATTGTGCCCATACTAATATCTAGTCATGGGACGACTAATACGCAGACCATTTTGAATTATAATGAAATTCTGAGACGAAGCAAATGAAGTATGTTTGGTCTCAATTTGAGCAAAATATGAGTAGGGCCTAATTTCCGCGCGCCTGAAGTTGTGGATTGCGGTGGCAAAACACAACTTCAAGTGGATGAAAAATTAAATTCTATAACTTATTAGAGCTTGAAGGGTAAATTTGAATTTTTGTGTGCATAAGAATCACTAGCAGTTAAAAATTAACTCTTAATATGTTCACCTCTATGGCCATTTGAATGGTGTTTATTTGAACATTAGTATAATTTATTTATTAAGCTTTATATACACAGATACATGTATATACAGTAATATTGTACAAATATGCATTATTGAAAGTAAAAATGTGTACATAAGGATGTCAAATACCGGTGACCAGCACCCTTACTAGCCTTGACATCCAGGATAACATTTTAAATACACTTGAATTCAAGTCAAAGTGTAAAAGATGATATTTATATACATAATATGTTTCCCGCGCCAAAACCAGAGATAACATAACTACATGTTATTATAAAAAGTAGCAAAAAAAACAATCTGGAAAGCGTAGAAACCTTTAAAATAAATACAAGTAGAACACTTATAGAAACATGCTGAGGTATGTATTAACCCTTTAACCGCCAAAATATTCAATCTGAATTTTCACCCACTTGAAGTTGTGTCTCGCTGACGCGATCCACAACTTCAAGTGAGTGAAAATTAGTCATATTTGACAAAATGGAGGTCAACTGTTTTCAAATATTGCTGATTCATGTCACATTTTATCTTTAACATGTTTAAGAGGTGGTCGTTAATGTGCTAAAAAAAATGAGAACCCGAATATATGCGGCACCGGCGGTTAAAGGGTTAAAACATTATAATTAAACGTGAGCAATACATTTGCCGGATTGGCATTATGTTTTTTTATGTAAGCTGTATATGCGAGTCACTTTTAGCCACTTGTGTCTCTCTAGTATTGCAAGTGTACACAAAATAATGTATTACTCAGCTTTTTAATGGTTAAATTGTACGCTATTTTTCTTTTATAATGTCCTTATTGTTATCATTCATTATTGTGTATCAGGGGATGTAGCCTACGTGCATACGTTTCGTCGCCTCGGAGCTAAAGGATCCTATCAGACACTCGTCAGAGTGGCAGATAGGATCCTTCAGCTCCGAGGCGACGGTTTGTTGTTGTGCTTTAATTTAGGCCATGACGCACGCGCGTACCAAGATGTCACTGACAGTAGAATTTTACGGTGTGCCAAACCTTGAGATATTTTACAGCATGTGAATGTGATGGCGCCAATTTGATGGCGACAGTTAAAACCCTGGGAGTGAGGATTATCACATTTTGAGGCTGGATGTTAAGTGCTTTCGGACCTTTTGA
Source organism: Flabesymbios commensalis (assembly GCA_964017125.1). NCBI lineage: Eukaryota > Metazoa > Annelida > Polychaeta > Terebellida > Flabelligeridae > Flabesymbios > Flabesymbios commensalis. The sequence continues at coordinate 52,358,439 of OZ024912.1, forward strand.
TGAACACGTACCAGTTATCACGTCTGAGATTGACTGGATACTGGTCAAGGTTTAACTGTTTACCCTTTATAAAGCACTGAAATAGCCTACACATAATGTACAGTGATCCAATGCTGGCTTAATGTTAACACACCGTCTGCGACGCTGGCACAACATTAACCATCATCGATTCAACGTACATGTATTGCTTCAAAGGAACAAAGTTTCTTCTTCGTTCACTCGCAAAGATTCAGTATTGTGGGGCGCCTCCGTGACCGAGACGTATAACGTGTTCTCCTTGCCCAGTTTAGCCTATATGTGCACAGCTGTGGCCTTAGCCCAATTCATTCATTCATTCATTCATTCATTCATTCATTCATTCATTCATTCATTCATTCATTCATTCATTCATTCATTCATTCATTCATTCATTCATTAATTTATTTATTCATTCTTTCATTCATTCATTCATTCATTCATTCATTCATTCCGTCATTGATTCATTGATTCATTGATTCATTTATTCATTGATTCATTGATTCATTGATTCATTCATTGATTTATTCATTGATTCATTGATTCATTGATTGATTCATTCATTCATTCATTCATTCGTTCATTCATTCATTCATTCATTCATTCATTCATTCATTCATTCATTCATTTATTTATTCATTTATTCATTTATTCATTTATTCATTTATTCATTTATTCATGCATTTATTCATCTATTCATACATTCATTCATGCATTCATTTATTTATTCACTCATTCATTCATTCGTTCATTCATTCATTCATTCATTCATTCATTCATTCATTCATTCATTCATTCTTTCATTGATTGATTGATTCATTGATTGATTCATTCATTCATTCATTCATTCATTCATTCATTCATTCATTCATTCATTCATTCATTCATTCATTCATTCATTCATGCATGCATTCATTCATTCAATCATTCATTCGTTTATTCATTCATTTATTCATTCATTAATTCATTCATTCATTTATTCCTTCCTTCATTCATTCATTCCTTCATTTATTCATTCGTTCATTCAATGATTTATTCAATCATCCATTCATTTATTCATTCATTCATCCATTCATTCATTCATTCAATCAATCATTCATTCATTCATTCATTCATTCATTCATTCATTCATTCATCCATCGATTTTTATTTGAATACAGCCTAAGCGATACAAATAGCTCTCAGTGATATATTCAGAGTGGTTATGAAACATTTCTAAATTAATGTAGCCGTCTAAGTGAGGATGACAAGTGCCATCAATTATTCTCAGCACGTTTGCCCTCGTCATACGTGGGACAGACGTATAATAACGCCTACGCAACTCCCATTTCTCTGAACTGGGATTCAAGGTTAACATTATTACCATACTTTTTAACCCCCAACCCTTTAACCGCCAAATTATTCAATTTAAATTTTCACCCACTTGAAGTTGTGTCTCGCTGACGCGATCCACAACTCCAAGTGAGTAAAAAATTATTCAGATTTGACAAAATGGAGGTCAACTCTTTTCAAATCTTGCTGGTTGATGTCACATTTTGTCTTTAACATATTTAAAATGTGGTACTTCATGTGCTAATAAAAAATGAAAACCCGAATATATGCGGCACCGGCGGTTTCTTTTAATTTGAAATCATCATAAATGGCTCAGTTATCTCTTTCCGCTTCATTTGAATACGTATTTTACGGCTCTACGGCAAATCTCAATATGTTTACTCTTACAGTGTGGTCTACAGACGTCAGATTCTGACGTCTAAAGTCAACCCCCGCGCGCTGTAAGGGTCAAATGCTCGAAGAAGCAGCAGGTGTAGGCCCTATTCACCATATAATAGATGCACCAATGTCTTCAGCAGTGTGTACACGGTTGAGGCGACTTGGCTTTCTGCTCGCTCAAGTGTGTCATGTTTTCAAATTTCGACGGTCACGGTGCCGCAGTTCAATTAGCACAATGTTTATTACTGCGTAATGAGAGATTTCTTGCCAGATGAAAATGATAGACGTTTGTGGAAGTGCAATTAATTCTGGTAATGATAAGGTATTCATGTAGGTAAATTAAATGATTATCGAGAACATTAGCAGTTACCGTTTATATTATTGTAAAATGATTGATACATTGTCTTACCTAAAGGTCCCTCATCACTACGATTATCTGAACCAATTTGGCCTTCAAATAGCATCCCCAACCACAAGACGGCGAATCAATGCTGTTTTAACGTTGGTCCAGCGTCGTAGACTTTTTACCAACGTTAAACCATCAATGATTCAACGTCTTCTGTTTGCTGGGAATTATTTTGATTTTGCGACGTTATGTAGTTGCAGGTTGACCTCTAATGCAGTGCAAATAGAAGTAACAGTAACTGATTGCTTCAAAAGTAAGCGGTTAGTGCTGTTTGTCATTGTAGCGCTGTAGGCCTACAATATAGGCCCCATGCACATTGTGTCGAAAAGAGAATTACATTAACGAAATTAAATGAATGGGGTTTTAGGCAATCTTTGTGCACATATAGGCTAAACTGGGCCAGGAGAACCTCCTGAGGATGGGCCATGAGCAGGGACCGTATTACCCTTTAACCGCCGGTCCCGATTATATTCGCAAAACGCCCAGGTGAGGCAAAACGCCCACCGCTATTATGACGTCATTCCACGTGATACCGGGGTACATCCGAAGCTACTAGTGTCGGTTACCAATGCTATGTGGTTTCTATTGAAAGGTATACATTGTCACTTGACAACATTTAGACACTTCCACAGTTTCCATTTGGGGCAAAACGCCTACCATGATGTGGGGCAAAACGTTTTGCCCCAGGCAGGTGGGCGTTTTGCCCCTTTTGACTATCGGTCTTGTTGAATAAATAATTTAATGGGTGATCATGATCTGGATTCGTAATCAGGCTACTGGCATGTCTCACACTTAGGCCTACTACTACTGCTGGCCCATCTCACCTTCAGACTACTGCTGGCCCATCTTACACTCAAACTACTGCTGCTCATCTCACACTCAGGCTACTGCTGGCCCATCTTACACTCAAACTACTGCTGCTCATCTCACACTCAGGCTACTGCTGGCCCATCTTACACTCAGGCTACTGCTGGCCCATCTTACACTCAGGCTACTGCTGGCCCATCTCACACTCAGGCTACTGCTGGCCCATCTTACACTCAGGCTACTGCTGGCCCATCTTACACTCAAGCTGCTGCTGGCCCATCTCACATCCAGGCTAATGCTGGCCCATCTCACACTCAGGCTACTGCTGGCCCATCTCACACTCATGCTACTGATGGCCCATCTTACACTCAGGCTACTGCTGGCCCATCTTACACTCAGGCTACTGCTGGCCCATCTCACACTCAGGCTACTGCTGGCCCATATCACATTCAGGCTACTGGCCCATCTCACTCTCAGGCTACTGCTGTCCCATCTCACACCCAGGCTACTGCTGGCCCATCTCACACCCAGACTACTGGCACGTCTCACACTCAGGCTACTGGCCCATCTCACTCTCAGGCTACTGCTGGCCCATCTCACACACAACCTACTGCTGGCCCGTCTCCCACTTAGGCTACTGCTGACCCATCTCACACTCAGACTACTGCTGGCCCATCTCACACTCAGGATACTGGCCCATCTCACCTTCAGGCTACTGCTGGCCCATCTTACACTCAGGCTACCTACTGCTGGCCCATCTCACCCTCGGGCTACTGGCCCATCTCACACTCAGGCTACTGCTGGCCCATCTCACACTCAAGCTACTGCTGGCTCATCTCCCACTCAGGCTACTGGTCGGTCCCACACTCAGGCTACTGCTTGCCCCTCTCACACTCAGGAAAAAATGAATTCTGAGGCCTGAAATCACGCATTCTAGACCATATTTATGTTAATGATAAAGTGTTACATAAATCAGCAATATTTAAAAATATTTAATAATTTTCACACCCTTGAAGCTGTGCATCGCGTTAGCGAGAGACAACTTCAAGTGAATGAAAATTCAATTACAGTAACTTGACGATTAACGCGCCAAATTAAAGAATTAACGCGCCAAATTAAAGAATTAACGCGCCAAATTAGATAATTAAATCCCCTCACAACATCACGAGGGTAGAAAATAATTATATTTATGCAAATTGAATAACAAATGTATGCCAATTTCGCTAAATTAATTCACATTACCATTACAAATTTCATTTTTTTGGAACATTACTCGCCATGCTCCACCAACGAATTGAAACATTACTCCCCATGCTACGCCAGCGGTTTAAAACATTACTCGCCATGCCAACCAGCGAATTGGAACATTACTCGCCATGCCAACCAGCGGATCAGAACATTACTCGCCATGCTCCACCAGCGGATTGGAACATTACCCGCCATGCCAACCAGCGGATCGGAACATTACTCGCTATGCTCCACCAGCGGATTGGGACATTACTCGCCATATCCACCAGCGGATTGGAACATCGCTCGGCATGCCAACCAGCCGATCATAACATTACTCGCCATGCTACACTAGCGGTTTGAAACATTTTTTGCCTTTATGCGCCACCAGCGGTTTGTAATATTACTCGCCATGCTCCACCAACGGACTGAAACATTACTCGCCATGCTACACCAGCGGATTGGAACATTACTCGACATGCTAAACCAGAGGATTTGAACATTATCAAATAAAAATCTTGCAGAAACCATATTTTGTGCTTATATGTGCCACAAACCATGGAAAATTCAGGGGGTTTCTCTACATATCGGCGGGGATTTCCTGGTTTGCTAAATTAAAGGTGAAGGTCAACAAATATAGAGTGTTATCTGTCATATTCGAATTCAGCACACACAAATTATGTAAAAAACAAGTGAATAAAAAAATGGCCAGCAAAGTTTAATATTTCAGAACTCAGCCCAGGAGCAATACACACACATTTTCATGAAAGGCTGCTATATTCTTACTAAAAATATTTGACATTTATAAACATAAAAACACTCATTTTTAAGCATACACATATCGCGGTTTAGACCATGTTGACCAGTTTGTTTTGTTGTTCATTTTGATTATTTACCAATAAAAATAATGTTTCAATATAAATTTCGTCCACCTTGTGTTACTGCAATTTCATTTCATGTTTTGGACACACCAAGGCGCACAAAAAGATGGGTGTGGGTAGGATGCGTATGGGGGCGGGGGGGGGGATCGTGCACGTGACACGATCACGTAGTTTTTCAATTTTCACTCACTTGAAGTTGTGGGTGAAAGTGTGATGCGATTCCGATGAAAGTGCACAAATAACGTTTAATAATTCCTCTTTTCAAACACTATTGCTTTGTCACTGAATTTTGAATACAGCATAACTATGTTGTTAAAACATGTATTGTTTCTTCGGTATATTCCCGAAGTTAATTCAAACGCCGAAAGATCACCGATAATCGCCGTATGCCCCCTATTTCAAAACACTAGCTCGCCTGGTAAACGTACTACAAACATGTTAACAACCCAGTGAACATGCTAAGAGCATGTCAAGAGCGTGATAATCAAACTGCATAGAGTTGATGGAGGTCTGATGGTATGTTCAAGCCTCAGTACGCTGTATATGATCATGACCTTCATTTAAAAGAATCTGTTTTTATCGAAATATATTTGTATTATATTGTGCATAGGCTATATAATTACTTTCAGCTTCGCACTTAATAAAAACACATCATTCAAGCATTTATGAGCAGCTGTGAAATAAATTTTGAGCACATTTATTATTGATAGTATTCATTTTTTTATCTGGAGCATTACTAATTTATTATCAAAATTGTTACAGACTTACAGGACTCACATGGTATTTAGTGCCCAATGACCAATGCTGCTAGGCCGCAATTACGGTCAAAACATTCAGCCCGTACTTGACCGCATTGGCGGGAGTCTACTAACTCGATATGCACCATATTTGTCACATCAATTATAACTGGTAGTAAGAAAACGGTAGTAAGCAGAAACTGGTTTGGGAAGCAGCAAATTATAGTCCCATTTTATAAGAATTGCTCAAAACTGCCTTTACACAGCTGTGATAGAGAATCTACAAAAAATTATGGATGTAGACCGCTTGCCCATGCGTCTCATTTTGGCAAAAATGAACTATAAGCGCAAAATCAAAACTAAATTATTTTTTTTGTGCCTTATTGATGAAAATATTCATAATTACCAACATCTGCCAGTTTTTTAAGTGAACAGTCCTTATAATAATATGGAAAAATAATTTTAGACTGGTTTGAACTATTAGCTATCTCGCCTGTATTTATTTTTTACAACTCCTTCAATCGGATTGGTTCGGTCATTGTCAAAGCATTGTTGGCCCAGATGATAGGCTGGTTGAACAAGAACCGAGGAGTCACAGGTTTGATTCGCGCACAACATTTTTTCTTCGGTGCACACACATTGACCCGTACAGTCTTTCTCTTTGTCCACCAAAAAAATTGTAAGAGAAATATAGGCTACAATAAATTTGGCAAATATTTGTATTCAATGTGTACAAATACGAGCCATTTTTGACCAGCAAGTCACAACTTCAGGTAAGTACACATTTAAATTAAGTACATATTTAGTATAATGTAGCTTTTTATAAGTTAACTATAAGCACTAACTGGTATCCGCCACTTTGTATAGATGTATAATGTAGTTTTTTTGGTGGTTACTACAACCACTAACTGGTATCCGCCTGGGGATTTAATTAAGTAAATAATCAAAATAATTTTCTCTCAGCCGATTTGTGTATGCTATAATTGTTTAGTTTTGCTTCGAGCATGTTCTAGAACTATTGTTGACTTAAAATAAATATATCCGGAATAAAAAATAATGAGTTATGTGATCACATTACTCACTTTTTTGGTTAGACGTGAAATTTTCTCGCTTTTTTTCAGGCTCGGGAAAATTGACTGTATCTCACATATTGTCCACTGAGTAGTCAAATTTTGAGCTATATCAATATATTTGATATCAATAGAAAGCTACTGGCACAGGCCTTCACATGAATGGAAAATATTTTGTGTCTGATCTTTGACAAATACACAAGAAAGCTTTAAGCTGTTTTTTCAGCCCTCAATTTGACCCTTTTTCATACTTTTACAGTTAATAGTCAAAATACTTTTCTCTCATCTGGTTTTTGTGTGACATACATGTTTATTTTTGACTTTAAGTCAACAATAGTTCTATAGCATGTTTGAATCAAAACTAAACACGTATACCATACATAAATCAGCTGAGAGAAAAATATTTTGACTATTTACTAAAAAAGTAAGACTACTCAGTGGGTGAAAATGTGTAATGCGCTCGATTTTCACAAAATCGGACCAAAATCGCACATAGGCCATGTAAATTTTTGACCATATTTTAGTAAAGCAGCGTAGTCAGGGCCCATTTTTCAAAAAGAAGCATTCTTAAAGTTTGTAAGGCATTTCTTAGTAGAATTTGTCATGCAGTTGTTTTCACACAATTCGGATATGCTGATTCCAAATCTGCCCCATGCCAAGCTCAATTTTTAGTTTTTCCCTTTTAAAATTGCAAAACAAAATGGCCGCCAAAATAGCAGATAAGGTCTCAATTAGCATGATTATACATCATGTCTGGGTGCACAGCGGACACACAAACTTGACTTTCGTGTTCAAAATAGCATTTTAGTTTTGAGGAATTTCATCTTCTAAGACCTGGTCAACCATCACGCAAAAAATCCAAGATGGCCGCCAATAATACAGAAAGTACCATAATGTTTTTCTAAAAGTCATAGAAAGTTGTTTTTTGTGATTAAATATAGTTTTTTAATATCAATAAATCTAGTACAATACAGTAATAACCTATAACTTTTATATAACATGTAGTTTCAGGGAAAAATCCAAGATGGCCGTCAATTATACAGCAAGTATATAACCGTTTTTCTAAATGTCGTAGGAAGTTATTTTTGGCGCTTATATAGTTTTCTGGTGGAAAAAAAATACACAGCATCAAAAAACTCAACTTCCATGTTACATGTAGTTACAGGGAATGCAAAAAATATGATTATTTCAAAACAACACATTAACTATGAGGAAATTGCCCAAAAGTAGCATATGTTACTTTCATCACTGTAGCTACAGAGGCTTGCTGTGTATATCTCAGATTTGCATGAATGCCATCATCTTGCATGATGATAATGGTAGAATCGTCACCCTCATCAATATATTGATCATATATTTGTGCAGCTTCGGAATTGATGTGGCGACTCCTTGATAGGACGCCATTGGCTTATTTCTCGTGGTCCTAATTCACACTTAAAGCAACTCCTTGGGATGACATCAATTTTCGTTTTTAATTCCGTACTGAAGTAGTGTATCCCACGGATCATGTTTTTATTTTTTTCAGAATTTTCATTTTTTTACAAATAAATGAACATTTTTATGAAACCAGAAGTAACCCAAACAAAATATTTGTATACCTGAAGGACGATTGAATGTTTTCACAGCATTGGGCCACATGCTAATGGCATCGGCCCAGCGTTGGGTGGACAATCAGTGCTGCAGGTGTGTCCTCCCGTGTCCTGACTATAAGACACCAATTAGCGGCGACTGCTCTGATCTTACCGTCTGATACGTGGGAATATGTGATGTAAAGTGCTGATTGTTGCTGATTTGTTTTGTTTACATGGCAATATACGACCTAGAAATACAACATTTCACTCTTTTTCGGTGCTTTAAAATTGTTTTTTGACTTTTTCGTATTTTCAGTTAAGATTAGTAGGCTATATAGCTTCATATAGATTACATTTTCAAAATTGACAACATTGAAAATGTCTCATCCCAAGGGGTCCCTTTAATCTAACTAAATATGATAGCTGTTCAGGTTGAACAGGAAGCTTTTACACGAGAACTAGTTGCATTTGTCCATCAATGAAGCTCCAACCACAATCTCATAGATGTTTATAATATGTATTTATTGCTAAACAGGCCTAAAATACAACGGAAACAATATCCACTTTTTGTGGCAGGGGTTATTGACGAAGAGGATACATTGAAATACTCCAATTGGCTTAAGTTCTAGTTCTGTGTGTTTATGAATTAACTTAAATGTCTTTCTTTTAGAATTGATGTGCTGGTGTCGTGGAAGCCATTGAGACGGTTGAGTGGTACGATAAATATCACCAGTTTTAGGTTTACACAGCTAGGCATTGCTATGATGAGAACGTTTCGAAAGCAGAATGAGCAAGTTTACATCAGTTCCTACGACTACCACATTGTCAGTATCTGACAGTTTGATTGCCGTAATAACATTTAACGTCCCATTATGTACCTCAGTATTTTTCACACTTATACATTGATACCTGCAAAATAGGGTGGTCGCTCCCATACCACTTCAAGACACAACTGAACCTGTTGGGTTATTGTATATTATGTGAGAGTGAGAGCTTATATCTGATTAGAAGCATGTATGAGCAGAACCTGCTCATTCCTCATGCATTCTACCATATCACGACCATATCCAGAAAGTTTCTGTATTTTATGTTAACCTTCGTAAAAACATCCTGATCGTGCTACGAACGGTATTATTGCCCCAATTACCACATATTCTGCATCATATCTTGTTGCAATAGTGTACCCAATAATCTTTGGTGACTTGTTCATTACACTCTATAGCATTTAATTGCTAATTAATAAACTATGTCTGTAGGGGGCATATAGTTATTAGGGACCTAAATATCTTCACGTCCATCATATGATTTCATCACTTTATATATGTTAAGACTTATTGTCTTTAACATTGATACATCTTCCTGCAAAATAGGGTAGTCGCTCCCATACCACTTCAGGACACAACTGAACCTGTTGGGTTATTGTATATTATGTGAGAGTGAGAGCTTATATCTGGTTAGAAGCATGTATGAGCAGAACCTACTGATTCCTCATACATTCTACCATATCACGACCATATCTAGAAAGTTTCTGTATTTTATGTTAATCTTCATAAAAAATATCCTGATCGTGCTACGAACGGTATTATTGCTCCAATTACCACATATTCTGCATCATATCTTGTTGCGATAGTGTACCCAATAATCTTCGGTGACTTGTTCATGATACTCTATAGCATTTAGTTGCCAAGACTGTGTTAGTTTCTAACATCTTCTGAAGATGGTGCATGTTAATACTATATTTATAAAATAAATTCATCGTCAGTATTTTCAACATTACCCTAGCGTGTCCTCAACCATCAATCTTATATGCCCAAAACATATATAAGTCAACTTCTGCACCAAATTACAGATTTCTGATATCGTGTAGTATTTTATCATAGTTATTGATGGTGATATCATCAAGTTAGGGGAGTAGAAATATGTGTAGCCTACATTACGGTTTTGTGTGGATCTCTGAGCCGATGGTTGGGACTTTATTCGTTCAATTATGTCTGAAAACTGTGTTATCAGCGCATTACCAGGCTTTTGTATGGTATATATTCTTAGCAAAAATATAACAATTAAGATGATACTATTATCATGATTATGTAAATTGTCAATCCGATTGAGAAACATAATTTTTATGTGATGTGTACGTTTCAACCAGCTAGCACAATATACCTAGTTACTACAATCATAAACTGTTAAATTTGAACGACTTATTGTCTCAATAGGAGCGGAACATGTATGTGTGTCATTATTGCCATGGTTATGCAGACCACCTTGATGGATTAACTTCATGGTTTGCTTAACCCTAGTACAGGGCTTGAGCAGGAGGGTGCCACCCGTGGCCAACGCACATTTAACTTATTGCTTTCTTCCTTACGGTACTGTAAAAACACGATGCAGGTGGATATCACATAGGCCACATACTAATATGCCTAGAACGGATATATGGTGAGCGACAGGTTATCTAGTGCCGGACAGTGATCAACAATCATAAAATATTTTTTGTCAATAGTCTAAACATTTTTACAACATGCCGGATATTACGTTTGTTTCCCTAGACTTCTAAATGTGAAATAATGACTTTATTAAATAAATCATTATTAGTACACTGGCCTACGATGTGTCGATTTCCTGGCGCAAGATTTGTTCCCCCCCCCCCGCCATAACTTTGTCAAATATTGATAATAGATGTTATCACGGCCCTGAATTGGCTTCCGGGGTGTGAGAAACCTATATGTAGACACCAAAAACACATCTCTACGTTATTTTGAAGCAAAGTTATAGCACATTGCCTTGCAGTGGCGGCCATTTTAGATTTTGTCCTCTAGCGGCATACGCACAAGGTGAAATTCAGAGAACTTTAAGTATATGTTGCTCAGGTGGGTTTTAATACACCGAAATGATGTTTTTGTGTTCATTGTAAGCCAAGCCGTGATGTAAAGTTGCGTCATTTTCACTAATTTTGACGGCCATTTTGTTTTTGAATTTCGAGTAGGAAAAACAAAAAATATAGCTTGGCATGGGGCAGATTTGGAATCAGCGTTCTCAAATTGTGTAAGAACAACTGCATGCCAAATTCTACTAAAAAATGCCTTACCAAGTTAGAAATTTCGAAAATGGGCCCAGACTAGCGGCAGTTACCTGATCAACAGGTTGATTCTGAGTAGGCCAGCTATATGAGAATAATAGTGGCTCAAATTCCCCTTCCGGGTGACACCCTACCCCAAGCCACGTCTGGTCTAGTAGGCCTATTTTTTATTCTTTTAAAGCTGACAATTATTGTTACAGCAATCCCAGCAGCATATAAACAACGTCGGAACAACGTCTTCGACGTTGATCCAGCATTGTATAAATGTTATACAAATGTTGTGTGCTTGGTGGGATGGCAGCTTCAAAAAACAATTTTAAAGCACCGAAAAAGAGTGAAATAGTTGTATTTCCAGGTCGTATATTGCCATGTAAACAAAACAAGTCAGCAATATTCAGCACTTTACATCACATATTCCCACGTATCAGACGGTAAGATCAGAGCAGTCGCCGCTAATTGGCGTCTTATAGTCAGGACAAGGGAGGACACACCTGCAGCACTGATTGACTACCCAACGCTGGGCCAATGCCATGAGCATGTGGCCCAATGCTGTGAAAACATTCAATCGTCCTTCAGGTATACAATTAGTTTGTTTGGGTTACTTTTGGTTTCATAGAAATGTTCATTAAAAAATATTTGTAAAAATATGAAAATTCTGAAAAAAATAAAAACATGATCCGTGGGATACACTACTTCAGTACGGATTTAAAATGAAAATTAATGTCATCCCAAGGAGCTGCTTTAAAAGCTGATATGTAATATGCTAATAAAAAATGTAAAAAAACCAATATGGACGGCACCGACGGTTAAAGGGTTAATGTTCTTGTTGTCAGAACAGGTCGTTCACGTCTACGCGGCAAGCCGGAACCAACTTGGCAGATGAATAGGGCAATTATAATCAGTGTCGTTATGTCATAAAACGAGATCAACAATATAATTAGCACTGGCACGTGTACCTGGGCATAACCCCACCTATTGCTAATTAAGTAAGTTGTCGGTTTAGTCTCAGCACTCACATTGTATTTCAATTGCCCATAATCAGCGTTGGATTTTTTATTTTGCTTAGGGTCTACAGTTTGTGTTGTATTTGAAGGTGCTATGCAGATCAGGTTGTGCCACCAACCAGCAAAGCTTAGATGCTCATAAAATTATTGTAATCGCGACTGCATTAAAGAACCTGCAAATTGCCAAACGAACATTATGAGTGAGATAACTTTCACATGTCACAGAAATGTCAGCAACAATAAAATCCGCTCGACATCAAAACTACTTGTCCGGTTAAACCCTTAGAGCGCCGAAATACTTTTATATAAACCATGGAGACCAAGGTTTTTTTTCAATTTGAAATCATTATAAATGGCTTAGTTTGCTCTTTCTGCTTCATTTTAATACCTATGTTATGAGTCTAAGGGTTAAAATGTGACTCTAATTTCGAATCGGTGCACCTGGCGCCACATACTGATTCTTGTCAGTGTCAAAGCAGTGGGTCCCTTATTTACTGGTAATGGGTATTTTATTCGCTAAACATATAACATCCTGTCAGTATAACATTCGGCCAGCGTCGTACAGGGTGAATTATTCGACAATGGGTCGACGTTTCGCGTTAGTTGATTATTTTTTCTCAACTTCATTTATTTATATAGGAATGCGGACCACCACATGGCCACTGGGGGATTTCCTTAATAAATTTCTGAATACTTGTCGCTGTCCTCTAGCTCTCAAATGTAATCTATCACAACGCTGTTAGAATCCCCTTAATTTGAGCAATCACCCCACAGTAAATAACTCTAATAAGGCGCGTCGTGTGAACAAGTGTATCTCAATCTAGTGTGGGACTATAATATTATTGCGGACCAGATAATTATGACATGTTCTGTCCGAATAGCCCATGGTTTATGTCATGTGCGATATTTTATATTTATTGGCCTCGTGAATTATACCTTATATGTATGATTATATATCAGCGGTCATTATAACAAGGACAGTCTGTGATTGGTAATCTAATACAAGAGCTGATGGTATGATTAGGCTACATGGGACCCATCGTGTGCTAACAGCTGTTTTACATTTTTATTGTATGTCTCTATTCCTTATTGGTATTATATAAGGATTATGATATGTTGGTGTTGTACATGGACTATAAATGAATCTAATTCGTATGTGCCAGTAATTTGAGTGGATTATAGAATTAATTTTTTCCCCACTTTTCAATTCAATTTGTCACCCCTTTATACAATTCGATTTTAACCCTTTAACCGCCAAATTATTCAATCTCAATTTTCACCCACTTGAAGTTGTGTCTCGCTGACGCGATCCACAACTTCAAGTGAGTGAAAATTATTCAGATTTGACAAAATGGAGGTCAACTGTTTTCAAATATTGCTAATTAATATCACATTTTATCTTAAACATGTTTAAAGCTGGTACTTAATGTGGTGATAAAAAATGAAAACCCTAATATATGCGACACCGGCGGTTAAAGGGTTAAACCCACTCATAGAATTCATTGCCTAGCAATGATGTCTGAATATAAGACTGTGTACATGCCTATTATGTAGATTAATTAGGAAGATGGTACGAGATGAGATATAACAGCTACCTGATTAGAATATACGAGCAAGGAAAGAGTAAATACGACGTATTTTATGACAACCGTCTTCAATCGTATTCTTATGTTACTGGTCGAAAATCAAAATAAAATCACATGAACATCCAAACACGCGCAGGCCTACTCTTGACGTTGCATCTGCTTTTATTGCTTATCATTAAAAAAAATCAGTTGTGTCTTACATGCTCTGAATATAACCATGTATTTTGTGGTCGTTTGTATCTACATATAATTTGTATCGTTTATTTTCTCGTCCATTAAATCGCTGTCACTCAGACATCTCTGACAAATACAACTGCAGGAAACCATTCTTTGAATTTTACAACCGATTTTATGTCCGATCCGATAAAAGTATTTTTTCATGTAGAAAATATAACGAGTGCCGGTATTTTATAAACTGAACATTTTAAATCACGATATTTGCTGATTAACCCTCTCAAGCCTGACTTTACATTGTCATCTTCATCCACTACAAGCCGCGAATTGCTGTTGCAATTCTCGACTTGTAGTGGATGAAGATGATTTGAACTGAATGAAAAATTAAAGAAAATTAACATGTATTGGCAAACCAGTTTGATGGATATTTTCATTCAAAAACACCTAGTTGTAGGGAAGTTAAGTGTGTTTCCAGAGATGTAAAATGATGCTTTAATGCATCGTGAGGGCTTAAAGGGTTAAAAACTAATAAATACATCTAGCCAGCTATGGTTTTGATATGGTCAAACAGTATGATAATTACAGCAATTTTATCGTTGCATGGCTGGTGCACCCGACATCATCAACACATTTTGTGGTTACGGCTCGTGATAAGTCATTACATTAACCCTTTAACCGCCGGTGCCGCATATATTCGGGTTTTCATTTTTTTATTAGCACATTAAGTACCACCTTTTACATATGTTAAAGATAAAATGTGACACCAATCAGCAAGATTTGAAAAGAGTTGACCTCCATTTTGTCATATCTGAATAATTTTCACTCACTTGAAGTTGTGGATCGCGTCAGCGAGACACAACTTCAAGTGGGTGAAAATTCAGATTGAATAATTTGGCGTTTAAAGGTTTAATGATCGGTGCGGTCTGTTCCAACACGGAGGAGTGGGGCCCAGACGTGGTGGTTACTGATGCCTTTCTGTCGCGATGGAGCGCGAGGATTCATGCTCCGCTCTGTTAGTCGAGTTTCAAAGAAAGACAAATGTGTTTCTTTCCACCCCCTCACTCGCAAAGATTCAATATTGTGGGAAGCCTCTGTGACCTAGAGGTAGCGTACTAGACCTTTAATCCTGTATCTGGAGGGCAGTGTCATCTGATTCATCTCATCATCCTCAGAATTTTCTCCTGCCCTGTTCAGCTTCTATGTGTACAAAGGTGGCTAATCAATTCAATAATTTATTCATTCATTCATTAATTCACTCATTCGTTCTTGTACGAAAGCTGGACTTCTGACTTGACGAGCATGTACACTATGTAATGAAGTACAATTATTGTTTAAACGCCCGCCAAGTTCGCAGAAAATACATCCTAAAGTTATTTGGGTCGATCACCGTCGAATATTTCGACTGATAAATTTGAAAAAAAAATGTAGAATTGAGAAACTATGTAAATATAACCAAATAATTATGAGCACATTCAAATAATAATGTACAATTTTTATTGTCTGATAATGTATATTTTGTGACCACTGTCCGTACCAACCCAGCTGGAAAATAGATAAAATACATATCTGTATTCATACATATCTTTATCAATAAATCACTTAATTCAAGCTATACAGGAATTTTAGACATACAATTATTTGAGGGCAAAACAGAAAATAATAATATAAAGCTGAAAATTTCAAGAGTTAGTTAGATGGTCATCTTTAATGATCTGTTAAAGGTCACAAAGTTTCCCGGGAGCGGAACATGGTTTTTTTCGAAATTTTAAAATAGCCGCCAGAAACCATAATAAATTTGTAACTTGAGAAAAAATTGAACATAATTATATCCCTTTTATACATATGATTTAAACGCAAACTAAGCCTGTTGGGATTATACAGGATGACATTATCAACCTATGTTATCATGTATCCTACGGTAGGACTCCTACCATGTCGTCTGTACTGCCCTGTAATGTCTAACCAGTAATTTAAGTCATGGTTGTGTGTAGGCCTCGATCAAGCAATCTCATCGAGAAATATGCAAACCACTTGCATAACATCGCATGTAGCTGATATAGTGTTGTCTCCTTCTAATAATCAATCACTCTCGCGGATCGAAATGTACATGGTCTTTTTATTTTTTCAAAGTCAATCCTATTCAAAATCATTTATATGGCAGCTGGTTATTATTTCCTACTCAGCCTCATACACCCCTTATTAAACATATTAAGCTTATTAAACAAAGCACAATTTAGGCGTCTGTCCCTTTACTTTCCGCCGTGCACTCAAATGAATTGATTGTAAGACCAGACACGGTGTCTCTATCTAAGAATGACTTTATCCATCAGCTCGAGTTTAAAGGTCTTCTGGCCCAGTTTAGCATATATGTGCACAAAGGTGGCCTAAAACCCCAATCATTTCATTTCAAGTTTAAAGGGAGTCTCTTTCGTGAACCGAGTCTTGAGGTTTAATCCCAGCAGACAAAAGACGTTGCATCAATGTTGGTTTGACGGTGGTCCAACGTTAAGCCAGTATTGATTCAACGTCTTGTGTCTGCTGGGTTGTTTCTTCTTGTAAATAATAGTCATTTTAGCGGTGGGCCGGATAAGGCCTGCCGCTGGGGTTGGGATTATATACCCAATCTTCACCAAAAATGGGAGGTGCTAAATCTATCGTAGACGACCTTGCTCCGATGCGGGGTGTCAGAGAGCAGCTGCCTTATAGGGTGACTTTATACTATTACCAGTGTTTAGGGTCTACTTCCCAGCAAGCACAATATATTCACCCTATGCTGGAATGATATTGGCTCAGCGTACGTAACGCTGGGCCAATATCACTCCAACTTATTGTCAACATAAAGAAAGCAAGCTGAGAAAGATCTTGATTATAGTAATTGTTAAACAAACAGTAACATTTCATCAACTTATTATCGATGGTGGACTATCGTTATAATTATTAAATAATCTTGAAGGGGTAACAGTTTTCAGCTAGACATTAAATGCAAATCTGATTGAAAAATTACACGCTTCCACTCAAAAATTATAAGCCTATATTCGCAGGGAATAAGTTGTTCCAGAAAAATTGAGTCGCTGTTTTCTGTGCCAAACTACAATTCTCAATGGCAAAAACTGCTACACCAACATATTATTGTACAGCATCTGCCTTCAATTGTTTAGCAAACTGTAGGAAAATTGCATCCGAGGATACCAATAAATATCATTACTGGCATGTGTTTCTGAACAAGTCAGTCCTATTAACCTTTTCACTACCATACATGACGGAAATTTCCGTCGTCATTCGTCAATGAACGTAACCATAAAATGACACAAATTTTCGTCAAATATATACTACATTTATGTATTTTTCGTCATTTGAAGTTGGTAATTCCGTTAGCGATTCCAGCTTCAAATGACGAATAATAGAACTCCTACACCAGTATATCTGGATCCTGGTATGCACCCCGGCCTGGAAGTCAAATGGTTAACACTCACAGCGCTGAAATATTTTTGTTTAAACCACTGAGACCAAATCCAATTTGAAATCAGCATAAATGTCTTAGTTAGCACTTTCTGCTTCATTTGAATACCTATGTTATGGGTCTACGGTCAGTATAAATATTTTTAATTCTTTCAGTGCGAGGACCGTATTTATACGTCAGAATCTGACGTCTACAGACGTCAGATTCTCACGTATAAATACGGTTCCCAGCGCTTAAAGGGTTGATACAAGAATGAATCACACGAAACTGCCCTCCATACACACGATTCGAAATTTAACGGTCCGAAGCCGAGCGTGCTAGCTCTGGGTAGCGTAAGCTTACCACAATATGTCGAATTACTGAATCTTTACAGCAACGACCACGACTCAGACCTTTACTACAAGGATCTAAGATAACAGGGACTTAAAAAAAAATGTGTTTTTTAGGTATCCTGTCCCCAACAATTTTGTATATTGTATGTCGGTCAATGACCTTGACCTGTCAATTACCTTAAACAATCCCCTGATGTAAATAACTCTAATAAGGCTCGTCGTGTGAAGATGTGTATCCCAATCCATATGTGTGACTATAATATTATTGAGGACCAGATAATTATGACATGTTCTGCCCAAATGGCCGGGTTATATGTCATGTGCAATATTTCGGTTTATTGGCCTCTCGGATTATACCTTATCTGTGTGCTGACATGATTATATGTCCGCGGTCACTATTACAAACACAGTGATTGGTAATCTTAAACAAGACCTATAATTAAGCTACATTAGACCCATCGTGTGCTAACAGTTGTTTTTTCATTTTTACTGTAGGCCCCTATTCCTTATTGGTGTTATATATATATGTTGGTGTTGTAGGCCTACAAGTAATATTGATAAATCTAAATCGTATGTGTCAATCTTTGAGTGACCTATACAATTCAATTTTTTACTCACTTAGGGCCTATACAATTCATTTTTTCCTGCACTTATACAATTCAATTTTTCACCCACCTATACAATTTAATTTTTCACCCGCGTATACAATTCAATTTTTCACCCACTTACACATTCAATTTTTCATCCACCTATACAATTCATTTTTTCATCCACCTATGCCATGTATGCAATTCAATTTTTCACCCATTTATAAAATTCATTTTTTCACCCACCTATGCAACTCAATTTTTCACCCACCTATGTAATTAAATTTTCCACCCATTTAACTAATTCAATTTTTCACCCACTTATACAATTCAATTTTCCACCCACTGATACAATTCTACGACGCTGGCCCAACATTGAACCAACATCGAATCTAGTTCTCATGTTTGTTGGGCTAGTAATAAAAAGACAAAATATTAGTATGCATGTCATACTCATCAACACACGAATCGTTAATCGTTTACCCAGCAAACACAAAACAATTGTATAACATTTGCACAACGTCAGCCCAACGTCTTCGACGTTGGTCCAACATTGTACAAATGTTATACAAATGTTTTGTATTTACTGGGTAACGGGTTGACGCTTATCAGGTTATAGAATAATTATTTATTATATTTCTGCAAACATTGAACGAGGAGATATATGTGCAATTGTTTGTACTTATTGGATAAAATTTCCCATAATTATGTTATTGATTTTATCTGAAGATGATATTGCCTTGGACAATGATGTCTGAGAATAATAGTATAGGCCTATGTTATCTGTACTAATAAGGCAGAACTACGAAATACTTCCTTTTTCAGTTGTGTCTTCTATGCTTATATTTATTCTGGTGGCATGATTGATCTGAAAATAATCACATGTACTTGATGGTCGTCTATCTTAACCCTTTACCTGCTGATCACGACTATTGGCGTTTTATCAGCTGATTAAATCACTGTTATTGGGAATGAAAAGAGTGTTTGAACAAAAATATTTGCAAATGTTTGGTGTCAAATTAAACAAATATAAGTATTCTTTAGCCACTTGAAGTTGTGGGTCGCCGGGTCCTGGTAGCGAGACACAACTTTAGGCGACCGAAAAAAATAAATTACTCAATTTATACGGGTAATAAAATTTGTATCGCTTATTTTCTGGGCCCTTGATTTGCTGAATCATTGTGTGTCACGCAGACCTCTTTGGCAAATGCAACTACATGACACTGTTTTTTTTAATTTTACAACTGACTTGATGTCCAAACCGATAAATGTATTTTTTTAGTGGTGAAAAATAACAAAATTGTTAGTATTTTTTAAATTAAAAAAAAATTATGACTATGTTTTTAAATTAGAAACTGAAACACGAGTCTGTACACCAACATTCAATTTATCATACTTTCAGCTCATTTTAACCGTCATGTCGGATGCATCTACTATGATACTCTGGCCAACGACACGATACTTGTAACCATCCTGATGCTTTTACCATGTGTACTGTGGTTAAACGGTATGATAATTACACTTTTATTGTTGTATGGTAGGTGTGCACGACATCAGCAACACATTTTGTGGTTATGGCTCGTGATAAGTCATTAGATTAATGATTGATGATGTCTCTTCAAAATAGAGGGGTGGGGGCCAAGCGGTTAATGATGCATGTTTGTCATAGAAAGACAACTGTTTCGTCTCTCGCTCATTTGTAAATATTGAGTAATGTGCCAGTGGGGAGCCTCTGTGACCAAGAGGTAGCATGGTCGGCCTCATAATTGTGAATCATGTATCTGGAGCGCAGTGTCATCTGATTCATCTTACCATCCTCATTGGGTTCTCTTCATTCAGCTTAGCATCCAAGTGTAAAAAGTGACCCATTCATTATTTAATTCACTCATTCATTCACTCATTCATTCATTTATTCATTCATTCATTCATTCATTTATTCATTCATTCATTCATTTATTCATTCACTCATTCATTCATTTATTCTTGTTCCAACAAGGAAGTACGAAAGATGTGTTAAATACCTTCTGAATTGTGCGAGTATGTGTAATATGTGACGTATATGGTGGTAATGTAAATATACCATATGTACAAAAAATATCTGCTATTATGTGTACTACTATGTCGTCTGTAGCCCCATTGCTCTGTGAAGGCAAAATACAAAAATTACTAGCTGTTCAAGTAAGGTATCACAAAGATATAAAACAAAGGTATCACAAATGTATTACACGTATCTGTATCTGTAACTCGTCGCTGCGTGTAGGCATAGATCTGCCAAGCAATCTCATCGTGTGATAATGCGAACCCTTTGCAGACGACTTACGTAGGTTACATATCATGACAACATCTATGCCATAATAGAACTGTAAGGGTCTATTTTTTGAACAGCAGAGACTATGTATTAAGCGGGATTTATTATTACGTTTTAAAACCACGCGATGTGCGGAACACAATGTGGCTTGTCAACACTCCCAGAAAACACAAGACGTTGACCCAATGCTGGTCCAATGCTGGTCAAGCGTCAAACAACCACTGGCTCAACGCCTAGTGCTTGCTGATAGCAGCTGGTCTGGTTTTGCTTACTGCTGGCGGCGATTACAGCCGAAATCGACCAAATGTCTGTTAAAAGTTGGGCCAGCGCCGCTGGTGCTGGCCAATATCCATTCAGCCCTAGCGCGCCACTGCAGACAGCGAAATGGAAGTATCTGCTTATTTCAAAAGTGTGCATATTACCGTCTTTTGGAAGGGATGTGACAAGTAGGCCGTACTGCTGCAGACAGCGAAATGAAAGTATCTGCTTATATCACAATAATGTGCTTATACCATCTTTTGGAAGTGCTGTGACAGGCAAAAGACAGCGCAGTGGCGCCAGCGAAAAAGAAGTAGGCCTACATACTTGATTTACAAGTGAGCACATACAGCCTTTTGGCAACACTGTTACACGCAGGACAGACGGACAGAAATGAATGACATGCACAGACTGAGCGGACCAACTGAGCGGACAGAGGTAAACAACATGTCCCCACCTCTTCAGAGGGGGAGACATAAAAAGAGTTTTAGGCTTTGTCCTTTGTTGAACGTACGCCCTAGGGCGGGGGCCCTAGGGTAGTGGTTAGCACCGCTGCCTTTCACGAGTTCGGGGTTCGGTTCCCGGTCTCGGCGGTTTGAAAGAAACAAAAAAATGTTTCTTCCCCATCCACGTGTGAAAGTCAGTATTGTGGGGGGCCTCTGTGACGAGAGGTAGCGTGCTCGGCCTCAGTATAGCTATAGGTCTATACCTCACACAAAGCTTTGGTTTTTATTGGTGTAACGTATATAAGAACTTCTTAGGAGATGGTTATGTGACGTAATTTGTCTTTTAATCAATGTTCATTACAATTTTCAGCTAATGTTTGTGTCCACTAGGCCTACATGTGAGCACTTTACTAACCCAATGCCGGTTCAATTATTGCCCCCCCCCCCCCGTCGCCGGCGCTGGCCAACATGCATTCAGCACCGGGCAGTGCACTATGCTGGCTGGTTTGCAATCACTGGAAATGCACATCATACGAGAGTAATCCGGATCCATAATTGGTTTTTAAAGATTTATGTCTGGAGCCAAGGAGCAATCCGTTAAGTTTTGGGGATGATCCGGATGCGAATCGTGCGACGTCAGTTTACAGTCTCTGAGGGAATGCTAGTTTTAGTTTATTTTAAGTCAGTTCTACTCAAAAGCATTGCTATACAGCTATTTATTTCTTATTAATCAGCTTTATACACCCTTCCATTAAACAAAGAACGATTTCAGTACCTTGCCTTTTCCTCCGTCCACCGAAATAAATTAACTATAAGGCACGGTGTCTCCATCTGAGAAGGACTCCATCGTCTCAAGTTGAAAGGGAGTCTCTTCCATGAACTTAATCTTAAAATGTTATCCTTGTAAATAATAGAGTGACTTTATTTCTCAGCAAGCACAATGCATTCACCTCAATGCCATGCTGGAATGACATAAACTCAGCGTATGTAACGCCGGGCCAATATCACTCCAACTTAGTGTCAACATCCCACAAGGAGAA
The DNA here is from genome assembly GCA_964017125.1 of Flabesymbios commensalis. NCBI lineage: Eukaryota > Metazoa > Annelida > Polychaeta > Terebellida > Flabelligeridae > Flabesymbios > Flabesymbios commensalis. The sequence goes on from OZ024912.1 coordinate 52,381,134, forward strand.
AATATTCATTAGTGTAACACTGTGTAGCAATCACCTGGAAAGAAGTGTAACTTAGAGCAAACAACATTATATGTTTGCTGGGCCAACACAAGGATTGTAGCACAGCTGAAGCAAGCTGATAAGCAGTCCATTTTGATTTAGGCAATCACTAACAACTTTGTGAATATTAAACAAACAGTAACACATCAATTATCGGCGGTGGTTATCGTTTTATTAAATAAAGTGTAGAGATTCCGATTCCTGCGTAGAAAGTTACACAGTAAATTCAAGTCTGCTTGAAAATTGTTTCTACAAAATTTGAGAAAAGCAGCAACTACCAGTCCAGCTTCACCAATTATAAGCATGGTATAGTGCTATCCTGAAACGTGTACTGAATATGAGAAAAATACATCCGAAGATACAATAGAATATAATATACCAATTATTTACTGGCATGTGTTTCTAAGTTATTCACGTCCTCTTAATACAAAGATGAATCAGATGAAACTGCCATCCAAACTCGTGACTCTAAATTCGAGTCCTGACGGTCTGTCCCACAATAGGCACACTGGGTGACAGTCAACTCGTACCCATGTCAACTCGCCCCATGTCAACTCGTACCCATGTCAACTCGTACCCATGTCAACTCGTACCACCAATAGATGTCAACTCGTACCACAAGTGATGTCAACTCGTACCACAAGTGATGTCAACTCGTACCCAACAAGTCAGGTATCAGACGATGGTACGAGTTGACATCTCTTATCACACAACAGATGTCAACTCGTACCCATGTCAACTCGTACCACTCATAGATGTTAACTCGTACCATCATTATATGTCAACTCGTTCTAAAGTTAATTCCGGAGGACATTGAATGTAGGTTACATATAAGAGCCTGTTTGGATTGTGTTATTTATGTATTACATGTGTTAGGGCATGTTCAGCTTGCAATCAAATTTATTCTAATGATATCATCATACAATGATAACATATACCTACAAGAAATTGATGTCATTTTATAAAGTGTAACTGGACAAAAACATTAAATGAATGGGTTTTTAGGCTGGTTTATTATGGCTATGCCATTTAACATGATTTTAATTCTGTATGTGATATCAAGTAAACTGTCGTGCGATTCTATCAAATTAACCATCTTTTACATATACCTGTACATATATTATATCATTTTTATGACAAATAAGAGGTTTTTTTATTCCAATAAAATTTATGTCTGTATGTCTGTTACCTTTGTGCACAAATAGTCAAAACTATTGAATCATTACGAGTTAGCGGGGAGAAACATTTTTGTTTCTTTGAAACTTGAAGGCCAGAGAGGGGTTCGAACCTGCGATCTCCAACTTTCCAATGCACCAGAGTCCGCCCTGTACATGGACAGGGTTTTACATATGCTACTTATTTATTCAGTTATTGGGTCACTGAGTATCACAAACAGAATAAATGTGACCAAAAACACTAACTTGAGAATTATTTATGTTTATTGCACTGATATGTTTATGAATTGATACGAATTTTTGATATTTATTAAGCAATGATTTTGTTACAATATTTTATTGACCAATTATGTTCAAAGTCAACACGTTTTGACGGTTTGACAAAGTAACACTTGTTCAAAGTAACATAAGTTCAAAGTCAACACGTTTCGACAGAATGTCATAATAACAAATTTTAACTATGATTGTGGATTCAAAATTAAATTTTAACTATATGTGGAGCTAATTTCCCGGATCAAACTATTTGGTAAACTATTTGGTTTTAATGTGTTTGTTCAAAAGGTATAGCAGTTAAGGTGAATGAACTTTTTCCTCGTCACATTATGTCCGTTTTATTGGTCACTGGCTATTCTGTAGGATCAGTGAGAAACTGAAATTGAAACGCTTCTATGATCATGTTAATTCTCAGAAACCGTGTTACGTCATCACGGGTCAGCATTTACTGCGGGACAGCTACTAGGTGATAACAAAGCCTGGGCTGTCAAAGGGATTATACTTCAATGTACTGATTTAATGTCAAAAAGTTGGGACATCCCCTTGAAAATCCCCGTTTTTGCCAGAATCGCGTCATAACATAACATTTCAAATCTATTGTGTATTTTAATATATATTTAGCCGCAAATAGAAACACTGAAAACCATAAAAAATTATTTTATATGCACGCAAATTGCAGACAAAGTTTAAGAACATGACAGATTTGATGTGCTAAACAGTACATGTCCACGCGCCTATCATGCGTTGACCTCGTGACCCCGAGTGCATGGTGTGACACGCAACAAGACGGCAACATGATTGGCTTTGAACAGACGAGGTCACACGTGCCACCATGGTAACTTACACAAAGCACTCCTAAAAGTTGTGCTCCCGTGTTGAATAAATGTCGTTTTTAGCCTACATACAATCTTTCCGGACTGAAAAAAACATAATATGAATGAAAAGAGATAATATTCCTATTAGACTGTCATGTTTATAGCGACATAAAGCATAATATTACTTCGGGAGATGTGTTTTAGCGTCGCTACTTTTTATACTTGACATAGTGAAAAATCAGGACCAAACTGCCTTCCTATCACCTAGTTCGCACCCAAAGTCACGCCTTCAAGGCGGTTCAGTTACTGAGAATAGACCGTTTGACTGCAGCTTAGCTGTGGGGTGTCAACGGTCAATCCCTTCACTACAAATTGTGTTGTCGATAATTGCAATTCATATGATTGCTTTGAAAACACACAATTGCTTAAGCCGTTATTTTACCACATGTGACTGATCAATATGGTACCCTTATCGTAGTAGTTGTCACCAGCCCCCCCCCCCCCCGTCTGCCCATTTAACATTACGTAACTTCGTATATAGGCATAAGCATAACGGTATTGTCACTAATTAAGGCGCTGGAGTTTATGAAATGTCACCTAAAAACATCACATATATATCTCAGAGTTGCTTGGATTCATTAATTGTCGTATGAGAACATGTACACAAATTGATGTGTTGTCTGAGAATGATTGAGGTAATAAACATACAATTTTCATTGAAATGATGTTGCAAAAATATTATAATTCATGATAATGTATAAAGCAATTATTTACGGTGATATGTTTATGCTAGTCTGACAGTTAGTATTGTGATAACAGCCTATTAACCATTACCATTGCCATCTAAGTTAATTTTGATAAGCCCAAGACATCGCACCTCAGTACCGGAGTCATTCATATCTCTACTATCACAGCTTTAACACAACATGTTAAAATTTAAACTAAAACATTTTTTGCCTGGAGGCATTAAATTGTCACCGCTCAGTAACAATTGCCATCATCCTTCCTGACTCGTGATCACTATGACGCAAAACCATATATAAACATAACGGCATTATGCGGCTAGTCCCATTTGACATGCCTGGCTCAATAATTTAATTAAGTAATATTTGACCATTAAAATTAAAGTTACAAGTTATGTATAACGGACATTCATTATCCTCCAGAATATTATATTTGGTATGAGTTGACATCTAATGATGGTACGAGTTGAATCTGATGTGTGGCAAGAAAAGTCAACTCGTACAATCTGATCTACTCACCTTGTTGGGTACGAGTTGACATCACTTGTGGCAACTTGTGGTACGAGTTGACATCTATTAGTGGTACGAGTTGACATGGGTACGAGTTGACATGGGTACGAGTTGACATCTATTGTGTGATAATAGATGTCAACTCGTACCATCATCTGATACTTGCCTTTTTGTGTACGAGTTGACATCTAATGATGGTACGAGTTGACATCACTTGTGGTACGAGTTGACATCTATTGGTGGTACGTGTTGACATGGGTACGAGTTGACATGGGTACGATCTGACATGGGTACGAGTTGACATGGGTACGAGTTGACCGGTATTCAGCACACTTACTGAAACTGATTTACAGCTGGACGGGGGAGAGTACGTTTCTTTGAAATCGGAATACCAGGGCAGAGAGAGAACCCGCGAGCTCAGGTGTGAGTTAAATCAGATTTTAATCAATAAACCACGTGCACTGACAAAGGGGCCATCCCACAATGAATCTTAAATTTAAGATAATCTTAACTTGCTCTTTATTTGCATTAGAAAACTTAAGATCATCTTAACTATTCTAACGCAGATAAGAGAAAATACAAAAGAAAGTAAAACCCTTACAAAGCTGGAATTCGTTTGTATAAACCATCAAAGATCAAAGGGTTTTTTTAAACAAAAAATAATCATTAATGTCTTAGTTGGCTCTTTCCTACGGCTATTATAATTGTTTAAGTGCGGGGACAATCTTCAGACATTTTTTTTTACATGAATGACATATTTGATAATATTGACAGTAATCTAATAATGTATACATTGTTATGCTTCAAACTAGATAATCCAATATATGCAAACTATTATACATATAGGAAGCTTGGATTCTGTATTGATTCATCTGGGTATTTTAGGGACTTATGTCTTATTTACTGTGTAATGAAAACGACACTTTTGCATAGGCTATATGTCTGTCAATGATCTTGCAATTAAATTAAGCAGAATAGGCGATGAAATATGTATTTGAAACACGAAAGTCATTAGCCTTTGCTTTATGTTGCACTTTATGTTGAATAAACATTTGGCCCCCGGATCACTAACATTGGCTGAATGGATTATCGTTTTTAAAGATTGTAGGCATGATAAATGACATGAAATGAATTGGGTTTTAGGCCACCTTCGTGCACATATAGGCGAAAACGAGCCAGGACGACCTCTTGAGGATGGTGATGACACTTCTCTCCAAACACAGGATTCGAAATTCGTGCCCTAGCTCTCTGAGGTCGAGCATGCTACCTCTCGGTCCTGGAGGCTCTCGATAATATTGAATCTTCCCAGGTGAACGGGGAAGAATCATTATGTTTCTTTGAAACTTGAAGGCCAGAGTGGGGTTCGAACCCGCGATCTCCTACTCTCCAAGCAGGCAGCTTTTCCATTTTACCACTGCATCAGAGCCCCCACCCTGCAGGCATGTTAAATATTGTGCAATTTTGTTACACAACTGTGGCTTCTAAACTGCTTTTTCAAATGGCGACCTAGCTCACTGAATTCAAAGGGCACTGCAGACAGGCCACTATGGACACATGGAACGCAGTACGGATTACGGATGATGCAATATACGCTTACATGGAAAGCTAGATACTACTCAGATTGTTGGCTTCCCGCCAATAATCGCCACTGTCTCCTTTTTGCCAACTCGAGTTCAGCTGCCAGTAAGCTGTCTCAGCATCTGACAATTTTAACCATCTCTTGGTCTGTTGTTGGTCAATTCCCGGCATTTCCGCCTGGTGACTATTAATAGCTAACCCAAGGAATGATATCAGTGCCTTTATCAGTGCCACAGTGCCATATAATCGTCTTGCTCTGCCTCCTTTGTTATATTCCCGATATTTAATACTGTGTATGCTTTCTGTATTATCTAATATAATCATCACTGTCTGGAGATTTGGGTATCGTAACCGTCATAGCTGTAACTGCACAAGACGTTGTCCAGTGATGTTACCACCCTGACCGTTACGATATGTGTTCGAATTTCCAGACAACGATATCTTATTCTGTTTATTAAACATAAGAACAGCCATGATTTGTGCCATTCAGGATTTTATTTTGGTTGCTATTTGTTGTCTAACAATCTGCAGGCAGTACGCATATTCCCAATAAATTTAAGTCCTATGCCTGTTGTCTGTTGTCTCTAGGCTAAAAATATTTATAGTGTAAGGGACTTGAGACCGAATCCGCCTTCAAAATGTGTTGTAAACAGTGAGTCAATCCCTTGTATCGGTTGTTAAATTATAGCATTTATAAACTCTGATGAGGTGAATCAGGTTTCCATGTTTGATGTAAGCCAATAGTTGTATCATTGAATAGCACAGTAGCCAATAAATGCACGATAAAAAGCTGCTGGAAGTTTGATAACAAATTATTATATAAAATTACACAAAAGGCAGATTCCGACCAAAATTTTCCCGAACACGAACAAGAATTTTTTAGCACACAAGCTGATCGCTAAATTAATGACAAGTATATATTATTAAAATGATACAAAAATAAAGTTATGATACCGTTCCTTTTGTCCGTTTTTTTTGTGTGACCATACAATATAAGCAAGCATCAGAAGCATTGACATAAAATATAATTATGTACACAATAAGCCAACTCAAAAGGAAATAAAGGGGAAATTATATTTTCTTATGGTATTATGGCATTTCCGAGGCAAGACATTTGGCGGACACTGTTGAAATATTCTGCAGTGCAAAGCCAAAAGGCAGTATCTGCTTACTTTACAAGTAAGCAGGCACCGCCTTTTGGCTTGGTAGAGCAGAATTTTAGATATTAATATGCCCACAAACAGTTAGTAGGAATATGTGAAATTTTACCGCACTAGATTTACCACCGCAAATTGATGTCACTAATAAATACAGCAATTTATAATACCCTCGAACCCTTGAGTTAAGTGCGCATCACCATTATATACGTCGAGTACCTGGAGCAATAACATTGACAAAATGAAGATTTTTGATAAATGGAGCCTGTGAAGGATTGGAATTAGTATATATGTCATTTATATCTCTTTAATCGCCAGTGGATCTGTGCGTATTTTAGCAGCCATTTCTTAACATGATTTTTGAGGGAGGTATGTTTTTTTATTAGCCCGCCACAGATGCCAGCAGCCCATGAACGGGTAGCTCACCACAACTAAACACAATTAACCTTTAAACCGCCAAATTATTCAATTTGAATTTGCACCCACTTGAAGTTGTGTCTCGCTGACGCGATCCACAACTTCAAGTGAGTGAAAATTATTCAGATTTGACAAAATGGATGTCAACTGTTTTTAAATATTACTGATTGATGCCACATTTTATCTTTAACATGTTTAAAAGCTGGTACTTAATGTGCTAATAAAAAATAAAAACACGAATATATGCGGCACCGGCGGTTGAAGAGTTAAACCAGAGGTGAGAACTAGGGTGATCGACCTCAGCACACCAGTGTTCAAAATCCTGTGTCTGGAGTGCAGTGTCGTCTGGTTCATATGGTGATCCTCGGGAGGTTTTCCTATATGAATATTGCTTTACGTCGTTTCTGCACGATCATGGCAATATCGCGACAGAAGGAAGCCCGAAGCCGGGACTATGCCCTACTCTTATTTCGAATGACTTCAAGGGTTCTTTATCGTGCACAGTATCATAGGCAGCACTGTACACACCATGCCTTTGAACAGTTTGAAGCACTGATATATGCACAGCCACGATGACAAATATCCGTCTCGACCGGGATTCGAACCTGGTACCCCCAGGGAGGTTTTCCTGGCCCAGTACCCCAGCAAATACGATACATTGAAATAATGTAATCCTGGGCCAGCATCGCAGACTGTGCACCAACATTAAGCCTACATTGGTTCAATGTGTCGTGCTTGCTGGGAGGTGACCTAAAAACCCTTTCGTTCATTCGCTCATTCCTTCTTTTTTAAGTTTGTTTATGGTCCACCATAGGCCTAATACCACTTTGGTATCTGATGCAAATAATAGTATTTGATCGTCGGCACACCAATAATCCAGCATTGGGTCATAGTCTTGTGTTTGCTAGAGGTGAGGTTTCGTTTTAAGTGGTAAATATTGTTGAAGTGATAGCAGTGCTCATAGTTTAAACTTTTAATTATTTCCAACTGGAATAAGGCCATGATTATCGCTGCGTCATGTATGTTTTAGTGCTATGCCAGATAGTTTTTATTAAAGGTTTTTAACCTTTATAATATCAGTTGATGTACTGAACACTTAATCAGATAGTGACCCATGTATAGAAGCATCATGAGGCTTGTTGCCAATAAAACATGATGCACTTTCATAGAAAATTCCACAACACAATAAAATAAAATAAAACCTAATCTTTCGTTTTGGTATATTACACTTGGTTATTTGATGAAAAATGGATAGATTTTTATTTAAGCACATTAACCCTCAACCTGCTAAGCGAGACTATAGTCGTTTCAAGCTCGCTTTATTACAAGGTTAACCCTTCAACCGCCGGTGCCGCATATATTCGGGTGTTCATTTTTTATTAGCACATTAAGTACCACATTTTAAATATGTTAAAGATAAAATGTGACATTAACCAGCAAGATTTGAAAAGAGTTGACCTCCATTTTGTCAAATCTGAATAATTTTCACTCACTTGAAGTTGTGGATCGCGTCAGCGAGACACAACTTCAAGTGGGTGAAAATTCAAATTGAATACTTTGACGGTTAAAGGGTTAAAGCACTGTTATCGGGAACGAAAAGTGTATTTTAACATGAAGATTTGCAAATTATGTTTGGTCTCAAGGTAAACCTACATGAGTGATTTTACCCACATGAAGTTCTGGGTCGCGGTAGCGAGACACAACTTGAAGTGGATGAAAAAATAAGCACCAGCTTTTGAACATATTTATGATAATACGTGACATCAATCGGCGAGATTTCAAAATCGGTGACCTTCATTTTGTCTTTAAACCTTGAAACCCCCGTGATGCCGCAAAGCATTATTTCCAATCTCTGAACATTTCTGAAAATTGTGACGGGCCTGCGGCCCAACTGTGTCCATACAGCATATGGTTCAATACTCGTGTGTACCTCGATACCTGCATCTCTCTTTCCTGTGAGGTTTATATATACATGTATGCAACGTTGTAGGGTAGTAGATTTCACGTGTTAGAATTGCAGGAAACTGGATACACAATTAAATGTCCATAGCACTGACTTCCTGCAATATTATATTGTCAATATTCAATATCACATAAGCTTTTTCAAAATCCTTGAGCGGAAGAAGGATTTTTTCTTGGCCTACCTTTATGAGCATAAAATAAAAAATCTGGTAATAAACCAGCCGACATAGAGACAAAATTCCCGTATTTTTTTATTTTTGACATGGTTGTTCAAAATAAATAATCAGAAATTTCGCCGCTTTATCTAGCCTAACTGGTAAATGCGCAGCACAAAAATTAAAAAAAAAAATGCAGTTCTAGTCTATGGACATGATTACATGATATGGTCATATAAGGAAGCCAAAATAAAATCACTGACTTTTTTATGATTTTAGCCTGGGTTCGGGCCTTTAATAGTAATAATTCTAGTAATAAAATGTAAAATTCATTAGCTGTTGATGCACCAGAAAAATGTCTACTTCAATGTGACAGCTATAATAACTAAAATTATGTGGTAGTCAGGCGTTTACAGCTCTTGGATTTTTTATTATGCAAGTAACGGGCAATTTAATAGAGTTGGTCGGTGCATTGAGAGGTTGAAATACAACGCTAATAAAAATGATGGACAAATACACAAATAAAACATCGCTTTTATATTAATGTATCCATTGTGTCAAGAATTGAACCAATTCTGCAACACATTTATGTCAATATGACGTATTTTTCACACAACTGGCTCCATTTTAAATCAATCTGACGGTCCTCTGGAGAACCAAGAGACTTGATCGAGGACACCATTTATTTTCCTCAGATTAAATTCCACTCAAATTAGCTTGGTATTAGCAAGCTTAACCCTTAAAGCGCTGAATTTTTTTCTCAAAACCATGGAGACCAAAGGGGTTTTTTCAATTTGAAATCATCATAAATGTCTTCGTTAGCTCTTTCCGATTCCTTTGAATACCTATGTTATGGGTCTACGACCATTAGAAATATTTTTACTCTCACTGTGCGGGGATCGACTTTAGTCGTCAGAATCTGACGTCTACAGACGTCAGATTCTGACGACTAAAGTCTATCCCCGCGCTGTAAGGGTTAACAAATGGGTCCAAGTCTATTATTCTACACCAGAAGAGCGGTTCAGCCTGTCACTTGACGAGTTCTTCCAATCACTATTTCAATTGTTATTCAAGTAGATTACCAGACTTTTGCTAAAAAAATTCTAACCTGCTTCCAGGTAAATCATGACGCATATTGTGATTCCAAACAAGATTGCTCCGTGATGACATTATGTTCTTAGGCAAGTGATCAGTGGAAGGGGACAAATGTCTAATGGTCAGTCGCTTTATGAATACCGGCCCATATTATTGTGCATATAGTTACAGTGATAGCTCAACAGTAATGTATTTTAACGTGCATGTTGTTGTTTACTTCAGAAAAACCTGTTTTTTTGTTCTATCATTAATAATCTATTTTTAGATCTATTTTATCTTTTTTGTAAAAAAATCATCATTTTGTTTTATACAGAAATATTTGTCATCTCCCATACATTCACTAATCTGTATTATGTAATGTGTGCAATTATTCATAATGACATAATAATTATATTCTGCATAAAGAATACAATTTGTAGTTTTTAGCAGCAGTTACGAAAACAATTGATGTTGTCTTCAACAGACAACAGACAGATTAAAGGTTTTATAAGGTTGAACGTTTGCGCTTGGGAAATCCCTATTTTCGGCCACCCAATATCATTCCCTTGGAGTTAGAAGGTGCTAAACTGCCACTTTACTAAGTTTCAGATTTTTTGTCATCGCCATGTATAACTTGTTGTGCATGTGTAAGTTTGGTCTCTCCTAACTCTTGGATAGTGGCCTGGTTACTTTTAACTCAACTGTTTTTTTATTGTGAATGTATCACATTGTTGTAAACAGGGTGAGACATGAATAAACGATTTCTCTTGCCTGCCTGCCTGTGCCTGTCTATATTACAAGTTTTAGGTAAGTGTTGTAATATGGGTATTATTCAGAATCATCACATCAAACAATAATTATGCAGCATATTTAGCCCATGATAATTATGCGACGCTGGCCCAATATTGATTTAAATTTGGGTGAATTTGCTGTGTTTTGTGGGTTTGCGACGCTGGCCTAAACTTGGCCCAGTAAATTGGGTATATGTCTTGTGTGGTGTGGTGTGGTTTGGTTTGGTTTGGTTTGGTTTGCTTTGCTTTGCTTTGCTCTAATATTTTCTTTAATTTTTCCTTTTTCTCCTATAAGTCAAGAGATTTTAAAAGTGTCAACTGTAATTTCAAACGTAAAATACTTACTGTGAAATGAAACAGCATTCTGACGTGCAAAGCCAAAAATCAGTATTTGCCATACTGCCTTTTGGCTTTGCACGGCAGTATGATGGTGCTATATTCTTGTTTACCAGAATTTCTGGCGCCATTTACTGTGTCATTAAATTTTGCACGCCAAATTTGTGTTTAATTTGTGCGTTCAATCATTATGCCATTATGATGAAAGTAGATGTCACTGATAATCAGTGGTAATTGCAATTTGTTAATTTAGCTGGCAACTCTGCTTGAGGCAGATATGAAACTACTTCCTCCACCGATAATTAGAGCCCACAGATTAAATAATATATATTTATGTAGACATACAAGTATTATTGATATCCATCTGCCATGTCTTGATGATGCATCATGTTTTACAGTTCATAGACGACAATTAGATGGGAATAACCATTTGGCTTTGCTAATTCGTCACGGTATATCCATAATGACTAAAGCCCGATTCATTGCATTTCATTTTTATAACCATGATGAGAGAGCTAACCGTGATAATAGAGCTAACCATGCTGACAGAGCCAACCATGATAACAGAGATAACCATGATAACAGAGATAACCATGATAACAGAGATAACCATGATAACAGAGATAACGGACCTAATCGTAAAAACAGAGATAACAATTTAACTTGTCACGGTAAAATCATGCTAACAGAGCTAACCGTGATAACAGAGATAACAATTTAACTTGTCACGGTAAAACCATGCAGACAGAGCTAACCATTATAACGGAGATAACAATTCAACTTGTCACGGTAAAACCATGCTAACAGAGCTAACCGTGATAACAGAGATAACAATTTAACTTGTCACGGTAAAATTATGCTAACAGAGCTAACCATAATAACAGAGATAACAATTCAACTTGTCACGGTGAAACCATGCTAACAGAGCTAACCGTGATAACAGAGATAACAATTTAACTTGTCACGGTAAAATTATGCTAACAGAGCTAACCATAATAACAGAGATAACAATTTAACTTGTCACGGTAAAACCATGCTAGCAGAGCTAACCGTAATAACAGAGATAGCAATTAACTTGTCACGGTAAAACCATGCTAGCAGAGCTAACCATGATAACAGAGATAACAATTTAACTTTTCAGGATATAGCTATGACAACAGAGCTAACCATGATAACAGAGCTAATCGTAATAACAGAGATAACAGTTTAACTTGTCACGGTAAAACAATGCAGACAGAGCTAACCGTGATAACAGGGATAACAATTTAACTTGTCACGATATAGCTATGACAACAGAGCTAACCATGATAACAGAGCTAATCGTAATAACAGAGATAACAATTTAACTTGTCACGGTAAAACCATGCTAACAGAGCTAACCATGATAACAGAGATAACAATTTAACTTGTCACGATATAGCTATGACAACAGAGCTAAACATGATAACAGAGCTAATCGTTATAACAGAGATAACAATTTAACTTGTCACGGTAAAACCATGCGGACAGAGCTAACCATGATAACAGAGATAACAATTTAACTTGTCACGGTAAAACCATGCTAACAGAGCTAACCGTAATAACAGAGATAGCAATTAACTTGTCACGGTAAAACCATGCTAGCAGAGCTAACCATGGTAACAGAGATAACAATTTAACTTTTCAGGATATAGCTATGACAACAGAGCTAACCATGATAACAGAGCTAATCGTAATAACAGAGATAACAGTTTAACTTGTCACGGTAAAACAATGCAGACAGAGCTAACCGTGATAACAGAGATAACAATTTAACTTGTCACGATATAGCTATGACAACAGAGCTAAACATGATAACAGAGCTAATCGTTATAACAGAGATAACAATTTAACTTGTCACGGTAAAACCATGCGGACAGAGCTAACCATGATAACAGAGATAACAATCTACCTTGTCACCGTATAACCATACTAACAGAGCTAACCGTGATAACAGAGAAAGCAATTAAACGTCAAGGCGAACGCAATAATGATCAAATAGACTATTTGATCTTTGCTAAAACACACCAGCGCGAAGGCAAAAAATCGCGTTGGCCCTCGCGTTCGTGTTTTACTCCAACGTGAAAAGCGTTTGAAAAGAGTCCGCTGAAGATATTAGTGTCTTCATAACAGCTGCAATTATATTTCGCGGGTCAGGATCAAGAATAATTATACCCGGGCGAAACGAGTTGACCCAATGATTGGTTAATGTTGAGCCACCGTCTTCGACGTTGGCCCAACATTAACCAATCATTGAGTCAAGTCTCACGTTTGATGGGTAATTATTATGTGCCGCATTCCTCAGCAGCTGAAGGGAATCTCTGTGACAACAACCAATCTTCGACTGTAAGTATTTTAATTAAATTAATTAGTTAAACGCACGTGGTTCTAAGTAAATAATGAATTGTCCGGTGGGAATCATCAGATAAATTATGTTTCACATTCCCTATGGGTTGAATATAATGGACATCCGAAAAAAACTAATATTGAGCGGTTTTTGTATATCCGCATAAACAAGTTTCTGCTACATAATTGTTGCACAGTCTTATGTTTACTTTTCATGTGCATATAAAAATAGGGTGTTTCATAGCGAGTGGGTGTTTTATTTTGGATAAAAGTACATTGTGATTAATCTGATTGATTCATCCGCGTAGTTCCAGGTGTTCAGGGTGGAAGGAAAAATTAATTTTAGAATGTTTCTGTGTGGGGCCTGTAATTGGTGTAATTGGTAATATTCTGAAGCTTTAAAGGTCATTTCCGGTCTCTTGAAGGTAATAACTTTTATATACTCATATAGTCCATAGGTCAGAATCTGTCACCGTGCACCCCTCCCCCTCCCCTCTACTCACCCACGCCAATTTTTTTAGGCTTTGATATTTCCAAAACATGAAATGAGATGTTACCAGTAAAAATAGGGAAGAAATAATATTTTTACTTTTTATGTGGTTAAAAACCACTTCTTTGTTATATTTTTGTTGCAAATTATTGCACGATTTCTTGTTTCTGCATGATTTTGGGTTGATAAATTTATTTCTCATGTTTTTCTATCAAAAATACCATTATTTGACCTTCAAATTTAAAATGTTTACAGCCAACATAGAAGGAAAAGCTTTATTATGCAAAGGGACTATAATATCATAAACAACATTTGTTTAATGAAAATCTAAAAAATATACTACGTAATACAAAAGATTAGGTTGCAAGGCATTTGAAAGTGTGTTTAAGTACAGTATATTCTAACATGCTTTGATGTGCTTAGTATTTATTATTTAGAATCTTTGTTTCAATAGTAAATATGCAAAATTACGTCCATCTTGGATTTTACGATAAACTATAGGTCAGACGATGAGCAATTAACACCGGAAATGCTTGTTTCGGCCCCCCAAGTCACACAAAATAAATAAATTGAGCAATTCCGAACAACAAATTAAAAAAAAGGTTTAATTTAAATTTGTATAGCCATTTTGTTTCTTGTCTAAATATGAAGGTAAATTTCGCGGCCAATTTCGATTTTTTGTTCCAAATGTACTCGTCAGTAACGTTTAGTCCTAATCCACTATGTTACCACAAATACGTCATATTATTGTGAGCTTGTTTATCAGTATACTTATAGGAACAGTAAATACAAAAAAATGCGGATGTGTTGGATCTAAACGTCAAAAAGGTCATTTCTTTACAAAGACACAAGAAAAAAATTATCAACTAAAAAGCTTTTTGAAACCATAAATTGTGAGTTTATGTGCGACAAACTATAGAAAAAATGGGGTTTTCTAAACATTATGGTGGCCATTTTGTGTTTTGCTAATTTGAAGGTAAAGGTCTCCAAATATAGAACGTTATTCGGCAGATTCACATTCAGCACAAGCAAATTATGTAAAAACAAGTGAATACAAAAGTATACACTAAAATCCCGAGCAAAGTTCTATGTTTCAGATTTAAACCTAAGCTAAATATACTTATTTTCGTGGAAGGCTGCAATATTCTCTTTCATTAAAAATT
This sequence comes from Flabesymbios commensalis, assembly GCA_964017125.1. Classification (NCBI taxonomy): domain Eukaryota; kingdom Metazoa; phylum Annelida; class Polychaeta; order Terebellida; family Flabelligeridae; genus Flabesymbios; species Flabesymbios commensalis. The sequence continues at coordinate 52,396,176 of OZ024912.1, forward strand.
ATGCATGACATTTATAAATATAAATAACACACATTTTTGGGCATTCACATATCTTCAGAAAACATAGACCAGATATTGATATGTCCACTAACTATCATTTATTATGTTGTTTTCAATGACCATGTTGACTAGTTTGTTTTTCTGTGCATTCTAATTATTTTATAATAAACAACATGTTTGAGCGTATGTGGAGAGACGACTATTTACTTTACTGCAATGGGTGATTATTAGAACTGGAATTTAATTATCTGTTATTTGGTATATCGCATGTGCAGATTGGCTTACGTAAACTCACCTCCTAATTCCAGACAGGTTTGGGGGTACCCCCTCCCCCCCCCCCCCATAAAAGCGGCCAAAATAAAAAAATCGTCCCTATTTTTTTAATGGTAACATTTCATTTCATGTTTTGGACATAACAAAGCGTAAACAAAAGTTGGTGTGGATGAGTAGTGTGGGAGGGGGTGCATGGTTACCGATTCTGGCCCAATGACTAATACTAGTAGGTATATTTGAAAGCTTTGCAATCGTTGACCTTAAAACTTGGATTTTACGATAAACTATAGGTCAGACGATGAGCAATTAACACCGGAAATGCTTGTTTCGGCCCCCCAAGTCACACAAAATAAATAAATTGAGCAATTCCGAACAACAAATTAAAAAAAAGGTTTAATTTAAATTTGTATAGCCATTTTGTTTCTTGTCTAAATATGAAGGTAAATTTCGCGGCCAATTTCGATTTTTTGTTCCAAATGTACTCGTCAGTAACGTTTAGTCCTAATCCACTATGTTACCACAAATACGTCATATTATTGTGAGCATGTTTATCAGTATACTTATAGGAACAGTAAATACAAAAAAATGCGGATGTGTTGGATCTAAACGTCAAAAAGGTCATTTCTTTACAAAGACACAAGAAAAAAATTATCAACTAAAAAGCTTTTTGAAACCATAAATTGTGAGTTTATGTGCGACAAACTATAGAAAAAATGGGGTTTTCTAAACATTATGGTGGCCATTTTGTGTTTTGCTAATTTGAAGGTAAAGGTCTCCAAATATAGAACGTTATTCGGCAGATTCACATTC
>OZ024912.1:52399758-52404758 GCA_964017125.1 Flabesymbios commensalis
TTGATTGATTGATTGATTGATTGATTGATTGATTGATTGATTGATTGATTGATTGATTGATTGATTGATTGATTGATTGATTGATTGATTGATTGATTGATTGATTGATTGATTGATTGATTGATTGATTGATTGATTGATTGATTGATTGATTGATTGATTGATTGATTGATTGATTTATTGATTTATTGATTTATTGATTTATTGATTTATTGATTGATTCGTTCGTTCGTTCGTTCGTTCGTTCATTCATTCATTCATTCATTCATTCATTCATTCATTCATTCATTCATTCATTCATTCATTCATTCATTCATCGATTAAATGAGTGCCGTACATGTAATTCATAATTTATTTACTAATCATAGGCCTAAAGAAGATCTCGTTCATGATTAGTGTCGGCCGCAGTGACTCGTTCGGTCAGACACGTTTCTGATAATAGTCCTGTGGCAGCAGGCCGTTTTTATCTCAAAACTTGCAATGTCTGGTAAAAATCATTTCTCAATGTTTTTTGCTGCACAAGACCATCTAGATTAAGAATCCGTCGGGTGTACTGATTACACTGGCTTGGCGTTTTGAAAATCAGAGAGGGCCGCCAAGGGCTATGCTGGGTCGTGACTTTAGAACAATTAGACAAATAGATGTGATATTGGTGTCTAACATATGGTTTCCGCGGTCAAGAAAGCATTTCTGTTGCTTACTATTAAGATACATAAAAAAGGTCAAAATCCAACATGGCGTCCAATATGGCCGACACATACAGCCTATGACATGTACGATGGGTCATACCCTCAGAACTGTTAGACATACAGATGTGAGTTTGGTGTCAAGCATGTGGTGTCCGGGGTCATTCCTGGTGCGTATTTAACACTAAGATACAGACAAAAGTCAAAAGCCAAGATGACGTTCAATATGGCCGCCGCATACAGCATTATGCCGCATACAATTATTTATGGTGCGTATTTAACACTACGTTAGATAAAAAGTCAAAATCGAAGATAGCCTCCAATATAGGGGTCACATACATCCTATTGTGGGTCATAACGTCGTACATATGATTCCTTTAACCCTTTAGCCGCCAAATTATTCAAGCTGAATTTTCACCCATTTGAAGTTGTGTCTCGCTGACGCGATCCACAAACTTCAAGTGAGTGAAAATTATTCAGATTTGACAAAATGGAGGTCAACTATTTTCAAATATTGCTGATTGATGTCATATTTTATCTTTAGCATGTTTAAAAGCTGATGCTTAATGTGCAAATAAAAAAGAAAAACCGAATATATGCGACACCGGCGGTTAAAGGGTTAAATAGGTTTTCTGAGTACTTAGCCAGAGAGTTCACTTGTAGATCATTTATCGTCGCATAAATGATACAACAACAAATTTGGCATGGACAACTATTTCCGATCTATTATCAATATTGGAAGGAGTGCCACCAGAAAAAAAACATTTCCTTGATTGTTTATTTGTTTTTTTCCAAAATGGCCACCGTTTGCTTACAAAGGGTCGAAAAGCGTAGCTTGTGAGAGTACCCCATCCCGACCTGTAACCTTATAAGTCATTTATGCAGCAAGTGTTTTAAATGGGAAATAGTGATACCAGATGAATGATGGACCAAATGAGAAGCATACCTTAGCATGCTCGTAACCAGAAACGGAAAAGTTACATCCCCAGAACAAAGCTACATTTAATGTGCAATATTGACTTCAGCGCTTTAAAGTTAGGTTTATTTTTTTGAAATATTCCAAAACGTTAATAATGTGCCATTCTATATTATAATACAAGATAAATAGGATCCACTATGCTTTGAAGATTGTTTAATGCAAATATGCAAAGACGATAGCCATATCAGTAACGAAATTATACAGGTATATTATTAATAAAAGTTGTGAGGTCAAATTTGAAAAAAAAACTTATATAAAAATTAAACACATTTCAAATGTTTTTTGGTATAATTATATCATTTCTAGTTTCAGATCCCGTCCCACTACTACTGACCATTTACCCGGCAATAACGTTTTTAAAAGTTTATTTACCACAATAAATATCAACTATTAATTTAAAACCAACGTGATCAGATTTCAAAATCGTTAGCCTCGATCCATTTTGTCCAATATGAATAATTTTGATCCACTTGAAGCAGTGAATCGCGTAAGTGAGACACAACTTCAAGTGCGTTAAAATTGTAATCAGATGAAAGCAATCAGATGAGATAAATAGATTTAATTGTGTCTTGAAAATCTGAAATGGTATAACAGTCATGCAAGAAAATGCTAAAAATAGCCATACGAATTCTCAGGCAATTAAAGATATTGGAGTCTGGTCGTAATATAAACAAATGGTGGGCTTTTATTTGTTAGTCAGCGATTTAAAGGCGGCCCTATATTTGCCATAATGCATGCCATAAAGTTCTTTGAGATGTAGGCCCCCTCATTATCGCTAGACATAAACCTTTCGGGTATTGAAAGTATTGAAGGTACTACTGTGTGTAATTTTAACAAAATTCGTATGGCAAAGCTAGATGGGTGACTGTTTGACTTCCCAAATACTAATATATGTCCATCTTCGTCGTCATTTAACCCAGCACGCCTGACCTTGTCATCGATTAGCAGAATTCGATGACCTACATTGTGATAGGCCATTATAGATTCACATACATTAGACCTGTGGCCTTCAATATCATTAAGGCGAATTAACACTGTCGTCATCGGAATGTTATTAAATACGTCAATTAAGATAATTTGTATTCCTTATTGTATTTGTGTGCTAATTAGATCTACATTAAAGTATTAATGAGGAATAGTTCAGTGATGACAGTCATTCTGCGGGCAGAGCCAAAAGGTAGTATCTGCTTACTTTACAAGTAAGCTGATAATGCCTTTTGGCTTTGCAGAGCCACTGTACATCCCAGAAAACACGACACATCTACCCAATGTTTGACCAATGTTGGCCCACCGTCTACGACGTTGGCCCAACATTGGTCAAACATTAGGTAGATGTGTCGTGTTTGCTGGGATGACAAACAAGGTAGCCAACAATCAGTTTCGAATGTTGTGCCGACGTTTGAATATAACATGTATGTGAGTGAGTGTTGATGGGTGTTTTATGCCAATTTGTGACCGAATATTTGCAAATCTTGTTGCTTAAACACCCATATCATTCCCAACAGTGATTTATTCGTCTAATAAAACTGACTAAAACGAATATAGACGTGGATAGCAGGCAACAGGTGGCTATGTAGCTTTATTCGGACACTGCCATCGCATTTAGTAGAGCAGCAGACACCACAAAAAGGGCCATATTTAAGGAGTTACCTAAACCGCCGGTACAACATTTGTCCACATGTCTAAAATTGTTCCCAGGGTTCTCTAGCTACAGAATCTGGTTGATGACATTGCCGGAAATGGGGGCGAGCCGAGAATTTGACACTTTTGTACACCTACCCTATTTTTAGATAAAATATTCACTAAAATGTAATTTTCACTTTGTTCTCACGCTATCACAATGCTGGGCCACCTCAATGAAATATGGTGGATTTATTTATTTCTATCCGTCAGGTTATATATCTATGGATATAATATAGTAAAAAAATAATATTATTTTGCTGTGGCATCCTACCTCGATGAGCTGTTTTAGATATTTTGCAAAATGTAATTTTTTAAACTTTTTCATTTATTTTTTATTTTTATGCAAATAGTTTATGATAACAAATTCCTTTCTGCACAAAAGTTTCCATGAGCGGCACCATTTTGCTCAGACACATCCCTTAAGTCAAAATTAAATTACCAATGCTTGATTTTCAGAATAATAGATCAGTATGACCAATTTGAAAATGGCCGCCGTAAAATCCATGATTTCTCCTGAAATGTATTATGGGACATGGTTTTCTCAAATTCCGCATGCCAAACACGATTTGGGTGTATAATCTTACATTTTAATGTTCGTATTAACAAATGCTGGAATGTGATATGTACGACTGAATCCAAGATGTCTGCCAGAAAATGAGCGAAAAAAAGTTCAAAATTTCACATTTTCGCAAATATTTTAGGAGCACATGTTTAATTCTGGAAGAAAACCCCCACGATCTGTATCATTTGGCTCAGAGACACCCCTTGAGTCAAAATCATATGATTAGTGCTTGATTTGTAGAGTAATATATCAATAATGCATTATTTAAGATTCTTTTTAGAAACATAGCTATAGGCCATGGGCTACAACCACCCTACGTGCACCCTCTCCCATAACTCAACCACACCAACTATTTTTTTAAATCTTGATATGTCCAAAACATGAAATGATATGTTAACAGCAACAAAATAGGGACGAACTTTATATTTTGACCGCTTATATGGCGTTACCACTGAATCTGTCTAAAATTATGGGATAGGGTTACGCAAAGGTAATTGTTTGATGTTCTGATTAACCAATATACACGTGCGATATACAATATAACAGATAATAAAATTCCCGTTCTATTGACTTATCACACATTGCAGTAAGATGCTCAAGCATGATGTTTTATTATAAAATAATCAAACTAAATTACAAAACAAACGCTTCAAAATGGTAAAAGGAAACGATGTAATAAAACGTACTTAGGCCTATTAGACATATCCATATCTGGCCTATATTTTCTGAACCCAGATGTGTGTATGCTTAACAATAAATGTTACTTATATTTATAAATGTCACATATCCGTTTTTAATGAAAGAATATTGAATCCTTTAATGGAAATATGTATATTTAGCATAGGATGGAATCTGAAACGTAATTTTTTTTCCCGGAATTGTTGTGCATAATTTTCTATACACTTGCCTTTACACTATATATGTGTGCTGAGTTCAAATCTGTTGGATAAAATTCTATATTTGGTGACCTTCACCTTCAAATTAGCAAAACACAAAATGACTGCAAAAATGTAAAGAAACTAACATATTTTTTAGAGTTTGTCGCACATGAAAGCATATGGTTTCTACAAGATTTCTATTCTATTATTTT
>OZ024912.1:52409758-52632336 GCA_964017125.1 Flabesymbios commensalis
GGATAGTTATAATGAGTACACTTAAGATACAGTGTATCCTTAAATACTCAATAGTTAGCGTACAAGTTATTTTGAAGATATACACAATAGATGATCAATTGTGTGATATGTACACATAAAATAATGCTAGCTGACAATTGCCTGTCATCAGATAATTGCCAGTTATCTTTATTGTATGTGTACATATCACACAAATTATCATCTACTGTGTACATGTATATTTTCAAGCGTTAGAAGATTAAGTAATGTGTTTTATTTTATCATATTATTATTATTGGTCCAAATGCCGTCACATATTGTAACAAGCGTTTAAAATATGCGTGATAATTGATAGTTTTAGCCTTTATGATTCTAATTTATCACACATGAAGTAAACACAGTTGACAAGGTGATACATCTATTCTTCCGTGCGATGTTAAAAGGGGGTATCTGCTTAAATAGGCCAATGTTTAATATGAGCGCGCGTATTAGAATGAGGCCGCACATTACCAAAAAACATGGGTTTTTTCTGCCCAGCGCGGACATTGGATTATTGCCGATTTCCAGAAAATTTCAGTAGATAAAAAAACATTCCAAAAGATCATGTCAATAAATAGAAAACATTTATCCTGCTATGTTTTCTTTTTGCTTGTTTTTTTTCGTTGCCCACATTAATTTTTTTCAAATAGGTCTAAAATTGTTTTATTTCGTCGCTCTCGTTAACTTTTTCCCGAAGTTTGTCCGATGTTTTTTTTTTGGTCACCCTAATTAACATTTCCAAAAGTGTGTTCAATTTTTTTTTTTTTGGTCGCCGTCATTAATCTTTCCATAATGGGCTCGATGTTGTTTTATTCTTAAATGGTTTTTTCCGCCCTCCCTCATTAGAGTGTGGAATTTTTTCTCCTCTAAAACAGATAAAAAACCATAGTGGCCTTACTTCACAAGTAAGCAGATAGGCCTACTCCCTTTTGGCTTTTCAGAGCAGTATGCACCTGCCTAATTGACGTCATCAGGGATGGCGCGACGGAGTGCCTCAAAAACGATACATTGACCCAATGCTGCGTTAATGTTGGCCCGACGTCGGAGAAAATAACTCAACATTGGGTCAATCTATCGTGTGTTTGCTAGGTACAGCAGCACGGGACGACCAGACTACATTTTGCAAACACGAGGTGTTAACCCAATGTTGGATTAATTCTAGTTCATCGTCGTGTACGGTGGTACAGCATTAATCCATCACTGGGTCAACGCCCCGCGCAAACACTGTGCCAACATCTCGGAGGCTGGACCATTCTTAAGCCGACGTTTAGACGTGTTTCTACGGAGCCCACAAAAAAACATTTAGTGTGGTGATTTTTTTATTTCATTTGTACGAAATAATATTTCGTTTGTATGAAATGATATCGTTTGTACAAAATACTATTTCGCTTGTACAAAATATTATTTAGTTTGCACGATGTACTATTTCGTTTGAACTAAATGATTTTGCTTGAACTAAATATTATTTCGTTTGTAAAAAATATTATTTCGTTTCTACGAAATAATTTCGTTGGTACGACATATTATTTCGTTCCCTGGCGAAGAAGTTAACGCTGCTGTCCATCAGAATGAAACAACGAAAACAACCTCTTCACCAATGCCCCAGCGTGATGAACGGTAACGTTAACAACTTTACCAGGGCTCCGGCGTGAGGGACGGCTGCGTTACCCAGGTGTCCGGCGTGATGGACGGCAGCGTTGACCTATTCACCAGGGCTCTGGCGTGACGGACGGCAGCGTTAACCTCTTCACCAGGGCTCCGGTGTGACGGACGGCAGCGTAAACCACCACATCAGGGTCACTGCTGCACAGTGAATCCCGGCGTGACAGACGGTAGCGTAATTAACTCTCACATCAGGTTTCTCTCTGTACTTGATATATTGTAAATATATAATAAATGTTAATAAAAGCACCACATCTTCGATGGTATACGGCGAATTGGGCCGTTATCCATTGAATATTGAATTCACATCAATATTTTTGGCGAATTTTATTAGGATTATTTTAAAAAATGTGAAATGAAAAAACTGTATTTGATTGTGTAATAAAGTATGCATTAATATGTGTTATATTGTATGTTCTGTGTAATACATTCACTGTTATTTTCTTGTATTTCTCCGTGTGAGGCTTAAAAAATAAACACTTGAACTTGACCTTGCTAAACAGTGAATCCCGGCATGACAGACGGTAGCGTTAACCATCATTCCAGGGTCTATGCTGAACAGTGAATACCGGCGTGACCGACGAAATCATTTCGTACAAACGAAATAATATTTTGTACAAACGAAACAATATTTCGTACAAGCGAAATACAAAAAAATTCACCACACTTAAAGACCCTTTATGGGCTCCGTGTGTTTCCGACTTAAAGGGACATGCCCAGGTCTAAAATCATAAAAAAATCGGTGATTTTATTTTGGCTTCTTGATATGACCATATGATGTAAACATAGACTAGAACTGCAAAAGTTTTTTGAATTTTTATGCTGCGCACTTACCAGTTAGGCTAGTTATAGAGACGTATTTCTTATTTTTGACATGGTTGTCAATAAATAGAAATCAGAAATTTCGTCTCTATATCTAGCCTAACTGATGAATGTGCAGCACAAAAATTAAAAAAACTTTTGCAGTTCTGGTCTATGGACATGTTTCAATCAAATGGTCATATTATTAAGCTAAAATAATGATTTTAGACCTGGGCATGTCCCTTTATCCCAAGAGGAATAATTATTTATAAAGCAGAGCAAACACAATGACACTTATATGATATTATTGGTTTAATTTGGTTTTGTTTAGTTCACCTGTGAAAATTTAAGGATAAACTAGATATGTTTGTTTTATTGCTAATAGTAGTCACTAATATGTAATTTAAAAAAAATAGTAAAAATTGCTGTATAATTTTGCGCTGATGACTGTAACTCACGAACAAGATTTAGATTTCGTAGAAAACAAAATCCAATAATTTGGGCGGACATTGCAGTCTCCGACTGACTGTCTATTAACCCTTTCAAGCCTGAATTTACCATTGTCATCTTCATCCACTACAAGCTGTGAATTGTTGTCGCAATTTACGACTTGTAGCGGATGAAGATGACTTGAAGTGGACGAAAATTAAAGAAAATTGTCATGTATTGGTCAATCAGTTTCATGGCAATATTCATTCTAAAAAGGAAAATTAGGTCTGTTTTCAGCGATTTAAAATTATGCTTGAATGCATCGTGAGGGCTTAAAGGGTTAATATTATATATAATCAGACAGTCAGTCAGAGACCTCCGCCGAGCGATTCGGATCCGAAGCCTAATCCGGACCATTCCCAAAATTAAAGGATTGTTCCTTTGTCGCCAATATATTAAGTGGATATTTCACCTAGATAATAGTCCTCTAGGACTTAAAGGGACAGAGACATCCACAAGGAACAAACATTATAATCACGTGAATAATTCCCACATTTCGTCCCTTTGGATATGAAAGGGTGTATCTGCCACTTTGCCAAGTGGCAGATACACCCTTTCATATCCAAGGAGACGATGTATGAGCCCGGTACATCAGTTATTTGGTGCACGATACCTCCGTTTATTTCAGCACGAAAAACAGGATATATACTGACAAAAACCGAGAAGCGTCAATATTCGTGGGTGCATTATCTAACCTTGAAATTATTATTAAACTAATATGTGCATGCTTACAGTGGAAAATGTAAGCATAGTTCGAATTAAACACACATTAATCAAATGTATAACAACATAATTATGTCTGCGTGAATACACCATAGACTAGTTGGCATCGTTCTTATTGGATTTGACAAGTGAACTGTTCTTCTTATTAGAAAGTTAATGTAACAGCAATCTCTCCTCAAGGTCAAATGTGGCAATCAGTTCACGGAGCTTCCCACCCACGTAAACCCAAACACCGCGAACCCCTTCACGTGCTGAAGTATGCTGCTGTGCGAAGTCAAAAGGCAGTATCTGCTTACTTGTAAAGTAAACAGATACTGCCTTTTGGCTTTGCACGGCAGTACAGTTGTCTTTCCGTTTGTCCTTGAAAACAAAAAAGTGAGCGAGATATGTGCATTAAATTCGCAAAATCGGCATATATTTAGTACAAATATAGTAATTTTCACCCACTTGAAGTTGTGGGTCGCGGTAGCGAGACACGACTTCAAGTGGGTAAAAATTTAAACTGTATAACGCTCTGAGGGTTAATTATTATTATGCTCACTGTGATCGCGGGAGAAGCATTCGCTCTGCTACACCGGTGTAAATATTGAGATAAGAGGCATCTGATTATAGACCAGGTCACAAATAACAGGGGGGGGGGGGGGGTTCCCAGTAAAGTGCCACAATCTTGTCTTTAAACGTCAAAGCAGGGTATTGTATGGCGGGGAGGGGCGGGGTGCTAAAAGAGTACATTAATACTCGGAACTGGTTAATTTTATGTCTAAACTACATACTTTGAAGCACATAATTATAATCCCTTTTTGAAAGATGAATTAAAATACAATTTCGATAGCTGTATTGTTAATTATGAGATGGACACACTACATATCGAACTAAAATATTTAACTAAATTAACAATGAATTGAACAGAATAAAAACACTCTGTTTTAAAAATTACCGTGGGTCTGCTGCTGCACCAAACTAAGATAAGAATCTCTGGTTGTCTTAAATCTATACAATAAATACATCTCGAGCCCTATTAAAATGGCTCATCCAACAAGTCGTTGTCTAGTAGGCCTGGATACAAAAAAATAAGTGAATTAATATTCTATATTCGGCAATATTAATAATCGATAACATGTGCGCATTTTAAAAAATTAGGCAAGTGAATATTATTTAGCACGCGAAAAAAATGAGACAGCTACCAAATGTTGATTTAATGTTAGGACATCATGTGCAATATTGACCCAGCATCGAAACGACACTGATTGAATGGCCAGCATTGTGCCACCGTAGGACATATAATATGTCTCATGTTTCCAGTATACCTTAGACTCTATGGTGGCTCAATGTAGGCCACCGTTTCCGATGCTGTCCCAACGTTGAGCATCCACAGGCTCAATGTTGCGTGTTTACTGAATAGACCATACACCGTGACATAGGTGAGTCAACCATCACAACACTGAAATATTTTTGTATAAATGATGGAGACCAAAGGGTTTTTTTCAATTTGAAATCATCATAAATGTCTTAATTAGCTCTTTCCGATTCATTTGAATACCTGTGTTATGGGTCTATGGCCGTTATACATGTTGTAATTGTTTAAGTGCGCGGGCCGTCTTTATGCGTCAGAATCTGACGTCTACAGAAGTCAGATTCTGACGCATAAAGACGGTCCCCGCACTGAAAGGGTTAATTTATATATAGGCCTAGTGATCTGTTTATATGATGATAAAACTGCTGTGCCATAGGTGCCCATTTTTAAAATAAGCAGTTACCGCCTTGTGAATTTGCAGAATAGTATAGTAACGTTAGTGACGAATAATGATTGGTATTATTTTACCATTAAATAGTTTGACATCAACAGTGAGGGCAGTGTAATCTGATTCACCTCACCATCCTCAGAAGGTTACCCTGGCCCAGTTTGGCCTGTATGTGTACAAATATGTCACAAAGACTCATTCATTCATTCATTCATTCATTCATTCATTCATTCATTCATTCATTCATTCATTCATTCATTCATTCATTCATTCATACATACATACATACATTCTTTTATTCATTCATTCATTCATTCATTCATTCATTCATTCATTCATTCATTCATTCATTCATTCATTCATTCATTCATTTATTCATTCATTCATTCATTCATTCATTCATTTATTCATTCAGTTATTCATTCGTTCGTTCGTTCGTTCGTTCATTCATTCATTCATTCATTTATTCATTCATTCATTCATTCATTCATTCATTCATTCATTCATTCATTCATTTATTCATTTATTCATTTATTCATTCATTCATTCATTCATTCATTCATTCATTCATTCATTCATTCATTCATTCATTCATTCATTCATTCATTCATTTATTCATTCATTCATTCATTCATTCATTCATTCATTCATTCATTCATTCATTCAGTTATTCATTCGTTCGTTCGTTCGTTCGTTCATTCATTCATTCATTCATTCATTCATTCATTCATTCATTCATTCATTCATTCATTCATTTATTCATTCATTCATTCATACATTCATTCATTCATTCATTCATTCATTCATTCATTCATTCATTCATTTATTCGTTCATTCATTCATTCATTCATTATTTTATTCATTCATTCATTCATTCATTCATTCATTCATTCATTCATCCATTCATTCATTCATTCATTCATTCATTCATTCATTCATACATTTATTCATTCATTCATTTATTTATTTATCCATTCATTGATTCAGTTTGACAACAAGACAATAACAACTGTTAAAGTGGCCCAGAAGAGCTGCCTGACCCCATGTTTACAGTTTTAAGCCTTCTTATGTGACCCATTAAACCTTAAAGCTCGCTGAAATACTTTGTATAAACCATCAATTTGAAATCATCATTATAAATGACCTAGTTAGCTCCTTCTGCTCCATCTGAATACCTATGTTGTGGGTCTATGGCCATGATCAATATTTTTACACTTACAGTGCGGGGATCGACCTTGCGACAGAAGGAAGCCCGATGCCCTACCCTTATGGAATGACTTCAATGGTTCTATATAGTATACAGTACCGTAGACAGCACTGCACACCCCAGTCCTTTGAACAGTTTGGGGCACTGTATTGCACAACCGTGCAACAATGGATGTAATAATTCGTCGCCTCGGAGCTAAAGGATCCTATCTGACACTCGTTAGATGAATGAATGAATGAATGAATGAATGAATGAATGAATGAATGAATGAATGAATGAATGAATGAATGAATGAATGGATGAATGAATGAATGAATGAATAAATGAATGAATGAATGAATGAATGAATAAAAGAATGAATGAATGAATGAATGAACGAATAAATGAATGAATGAATGAATGAATGAATGAGCTAAAGGATCCTATCTGACACTCGTTAGAGTGGCAGATAGGATCCTTTAGCTCCGAGGCTACGAATTATGAATCAATTAACTCGTTAGCCCCTTCAATTCTCGACTTGTAGTGGATAAAGATGATTTGATGTGTTTTATAAATTGAACAAAATTGCCATGTATTGGTAAACCAGTTTTATGGAAATTTTCGTTGTAAAACCCTAGGTTGTAGGACAATTAAGTCTATTTTCCGGAATGTAAAATGATGCTTTAATGCATCGTGAGGGCTTAAAGGGTTATGCGCCCAACATTGAACCAACACTTGGTCAGTATGTCTTTATTGATGGTAAGAAATCCGCTGAAAACTGTGAGTAAATCACCATGGATAACAGTCTGGAAGGCAAATTGTTAAAGCTAATTAATGCCAGGTTGAGGCCATTACTTCAATCGTCATCAAGGATGCCACCGTCAGTTACTTAGGTCTGCTGACGTCAGAAAGAAGATGCTTCGTTCCGCTGAGCGAACCTGTCGTCAGAGGGTGGGTGGTGGTGGGGGTGGGGGGGAAAGTTAAGGTGTTATGCCCGGAGTACTTAATCATCGCGTCAACCAGAACGTCAACGATCAACATTATTACCTGGTAAGGTAATTTCTGACGACATTTGAAAAGGGGAGGGGCGAGTGAAAAACCATTTAAAAGGACCGAAATTTCCAGTCGAGGACAGATAAACGACGAGATTGAACTCTTCTACAAGCAGCAAGAGAATTCGTCCTCAAGAAAAAGAGAAAATAACTTGATCTTTCTGATAGGTGATTTGACACACTGAGCTGACTGCAGTGAGAGGCAGAGGTAACCAGGAAGACGGTCAAGGCTTGGAGGTGCCCTTATAAGGTCAGAGGTTTGTCAGTGCGGGCGACACTTTAACTCATAACCCTTGAAACGCTGAAATACTTTCACACGAACCGTAAAGACCAAAGGGTTTTTCAATTTAAAATCATTATAAATGTCTTAGTTAGCTCTTTCTGCTTCATTTGAATACCTATGTTATGGGTCTACGGCCATTAGAATTATGTTTACTCTTACAATGCGGTGATCGATTTCAGACGTCATATTCTGACGGTTAAAGTCGACCCTCGCGCTGAAAAAGTACAATATTTATAATTTAACAACATAGGTATTCAAATGAAGAAAAGAGTTAACTAATTAAGACATTTATGATGATTTAAAATTGAAAAACCCTTTGGTCTCTTGTTTTGTATAAAAGTATTTCTGCGCTTTAACCCTTTACCCGCTAAATTATTCAATTTGAATTTTCACCCACTTGAAGTTGTGTCTCGCTGACGCGATCCACAACTTCAAGTGAGTGAAAATTATTCAGACTTGACAAAATGGAGGTCAACTCTTTTTAAATCTTGCTGGTTGATGTCACCTTTTATATTTAACATTTAAAATGTGGTACTTAATGTGCTAATAGAAAAAGAAAAACTGAATAGACCCTATAAGCGACACCGGCGGTTAAAGGGTTAAACGCTCGGGTATTCATTCATTCAAACATCTATTAGTCAACAAAATATATATGTTTGCAATCATTTTCGCTCGGGCGCTTAATGTTTGGAGTAATCAAAGAAATAACAGTCGTGGCTTTTATGCAATGGAGGGTATGTTAAAAAACAGTTGAAAGTTTAAACATTGCCTAGGAAAGAAATATGCTTTAATTATCGAGTAAGTTACTCTCTAAAATTGTGTCTTGGTGCAATTAATTTGATGATAGAGGTATAATATGAACAGCTAGTACTTCTCTATATGTCTTCTTATTATAATACCTTCACTTGGACCATAAATTGTATGAAGCAGCTAAGGCAAGCTAAAATATAAATCACTTTCTTAAAATTCTGGGTAGTTTTAAGCATTTTGGATTTCCAAACGGAATATTTACAGTAATCCTGCAAAAAATCGCCGTCAATCAGGTGTTTCTGGGAATTTAAAGAGAATATTATTATTTTTCGCGAGGACGTAAGATATGTTGTATACATTATTTGAAGTACACAGTGAATGGCATAATTATTTGGCTGTAGACACCATGCCACAAGAGGTGGATGATTGATTTAAAAAAATATGTCAAGTCACGTGAGATATGCGTGTTAGAACGTTGATTATATTTGAGAGAGTAAACTCTCGCTCCGCGCACGATATATGATCAAACCAATGTTGGCTGAATGTTGGGCCAGCGTCTTGGACGTTGGTCCAACATTAAGCCAGCATTGTTTTATCATCTTCTGTTCGCTGGGCTAATGGGTCGTCATGTTTTATAGCAGACCTTCAGACAAGGATGTGACCGGGCGAAGTAATGGCATTTAACACGTTAACCATGTGCATGCTGCAGGCACTATATAATACACAAGAACCAGCACTTTATCTATATTAATACTTAAAGTGTTGTACCACCAACTCACTCAATGGACATTATCATGACACGATAATCACAAAGGCACAAAGTGACTTTATTAACGCGTTAATCTACATATTTGTCATAGTGGCCATTTCAAAGAGCATAGTTTATATTATAATCAAATTCCAAATGGCTGCATGCAATTTATTTTCTAATTTCAGATTTGTTAAATAAGCTACACACTTATCTAATTTTACATATAAAATATGTTATCATGAGAATAATAAGCAATACATTTTATACAAGAGCATTTTATTAATAATGTCCATTACTATGACATAATTATATCACATTTATAATATAATTGCCATTATAATTTACCACTGCCACTGGTTTCCTTTGATATGTATAAATTTATATGTGTGTCGGAAGTATTGCGGCCCCGATTCAATGATTGTTGTAAATAATAAAATTGAACAAAATAGCGGGGCTTGATGCAGGAGTTGTTATGGTAATTAATTAATAATTATAAGCTGGTATTTGATATGAATGTCATTATTCTAGCATGATCAACCATCATTTGGTAATAATTTTAATTACTCATTAAATTACAGCTCTTATCAAAATTAGTGTAATTAGATTAACTTGTAATTGGTTGATAATAATGCTCATTGGTATGCCTGAACATGCCAGAGATTGATTATGGCATTGCAAATGGACCGCTATGAACGTAGGAATTGAATTTTTTTCTACTGCTCCTATGTTTGCTAGATAACTCTGCGGTAAAATATATAAAATAATATCCAGTACATTGGTAGACTTAAATTTTGTTGTATTGAAGAATGAAAACAATGAGTAATTTCACTAAAATTAAAAGTAATGTTTTCAAATGTTAAACTAAAACAAATGCTTGCCCACAACCTAACGTTATCAAACCTGGGCCGGTGAACCGACTGACCTAGATCTTTGGCATGTGATTGGTCGAGATAGACATCTCGACCAATCAGGTGCCAAAGATCCGCTTCGGGAATTATTACAGGTCCAGGATGACAGCAGACGTTGTTTGGATGTGCGGGCTGGAAAGTACACATTGTCTCACAATAAATTGTGAAGGTTCACTGATCTCTCTGTAGAACCGGAAGCCCCCCCCCCCCTCCTAGCACTTGGGGGCTGTGAACCGTGGGGTAATTACAGTGAGTTAGTCGCAGACCACAGCCCTTTGGAATGATGCCATCACATTCCAACCCTTAATTTATGTAGAACACGAACACGTGGTCTGCGTCAGCGAAGACACATTCTCCTAAATGTCTAAATGACCGATTAACAAGGAATGGACGTAATTATGACGCTAATGGTTCCAAGTTCACGCCAGTTACTCTTTGTGTTCCGATAAGGTGTTCCGCACACCCAAAAAACACGAGTCATCGACCCAATGCTGGTCAAATGTTGACTCATCGTCTACGACGCTGATTCAACATTGAACCTGCATTGGGTCGATGACTCGTGTGGCCCGCACAGCATCCTGGACGTATGTTATAAAATACACAATCAGGATGGTGGTTGTTTACTGTTTTAGTCAACAATTATTTTGTCTTTCTTCTCGATTTATTTGAATGACTAACACGACGTGCTGGAGAACATGATTATGTTCTTAGATAATTCTTTAAAATACTATGGCTAGTTTTTTATATGATAGTTTAGGATTGATGTAAATTCTAATTCTAGAATACTAGAAATAAACAAAACTGCCATCAACAGAATTATATCTTGAATGCTTTCAATTTCAAGCAGGTCAGTCGTTTCGCTTCACTGATTCATAATGCTGACGGACCCCACTTCTTAGAACGTTGACCATGCTGCGAATGCAGGTGGGCCTACGACCTGTTCTCGGCGAATTGTGACGATCCACATACTTTAAGATATTCATATAGTCTTCTAACAGCAACAGTCTCAACACCACTTCCAAATTGACTATATATGGGATACAGTAGATGTGGTAGCACACGCTCACAACTCTACAATAATATTGTTTTTAACCCTTACAGCGCGGGTATCGACTTTAGACGTCAGATTCTGACGTCCATGGACGTCAGATTCTGACGTTTAATGTAGAACCAAATCGGCAAAATCGTATTCATCGGAGACCAATTCCCCATTCAGGAGGTGACATTTACAGTACTGATGAAGAATAATAATACTGACAGTCGTGGTGAGTGGCACTGAAGGGGTCACTAAAATCACACGGTTATTTATAATTATTTTAGCTATTATTTTCATTTCTAGCAGGTGCTAAAGGTACGGTGATCAAAATGAAGTTCCAGTTCACATTGGTGTTATGCATGGTGGTGTGTTGTGCTCTCATTGCACAAGGTGAGAATTTTTTTTTTTTATTCGTGAACAATTTCTTGGGAAAATTATTATAAAATCCCGGATATAAATTAGTTATCACATGCGCCATATTATGATAATGCATGGGTAATATTATCGAAAAAATGCAATTTAAAAAAAATATAGGCGCACGTGAATAATATTATTTAATCATATCTTAAAAAAAATAGTTTTAGAAAAATAAAGATATAAGGCCTCTCGTGAACGGTTTCAATTCTCAATGATATCCTAACATAATATCATTTCAGTGAAGCAAATTGACTTTTCAAAATCAAATACAATGTCTACGGTGGCCCAAAACTGCCTCAATCCAAGTGTTTGAATTGAATAGATTCCCTAATTTTTGCCCAACAATCAACTTTTAAATCACCATAATGTCCTGGATTTGAGTTTTCTGTGAAATGATATTATGAATAACTGCCGTTCAACCGTCATGTTATTACCCACGTTGAACCAATGTTAGTTTAATGTTGGTGCAGCGTCTTGGACGCTGCGCCAACATTGAACCAACATTGGCTCATCGTCAACCGTGATGATGGTAATCTATAATCATGTACATCATCATGTTCACGTATTACAGCCAAACCGAAAGGAGGATCAAAAGATTCAAAGGGAGGAGCAAAGGAAGGAAAAGAAGGAAAAGAATCAAAAGAAGAAGCGAAAGGAGCAAAAGCTGCAAAAGGCAAACCAACCACCACTGCTGCCCCAGTAGTACCAGTTTCTGCAGATGATGATTTCAACTGTGGTATGTTTTCACGAAACGGTGCATCAATAACTTTAATTCAATCCTCAGTGTATGTTTTATTTGATATTATTCCATGCAAGTTCTGGTTTGCTGGCGCAACTCTTTTCTTGCGGGGAATCAAACGTAATGGAATGGAGACGATAAAAGCTAAACGCACATAAATAGAATGGACACGATAAAAAAAAAGAGACACAAATATGCCTGGTGATGCGTACTTCACCAGGTGTCGCTCTGAACTCATTAACCCTTAAAGCGCTAAATTAAATAACTTACATTTTTCACCCACTTGATGTTGTGTCTCGCTATCGCGACACACAACATCAAGTGGGTGAAAAATATGCTTTCATTTGAGAGCGAAACAATTGCAAATCTTGATGTCTAAACACCAATTTCATTCCAATAACGATAATTTTATTTGCTAATAATAACGGATTAAAAGGGACTGCTCAGCGGCGTAAGAGTTCTATTTCTATCTGATCGGCTCTGGCCCCGCATTGAACAGGGGCTGAGCTGAACAAATACTTAAAAATGCCGTTGATTTTTACAGGAAAAAAATGTATTGTAAAATTTTGTTGATGTGAAAAATGTACGCCTCTCCAGGAGGCGAGGAGTTAACGATCACGCGTCTCCAGGGTGTAAAGAGTTAATCATATTGAACGAAAACCTTATCATTTTTACCGAGAGTCTGTTTGTAGAAAATTACTAATCCTTATCCTGCTGATCACGACTTTTGTCGTTTTTAATTTGTTTTTAGTCGATCAATTCACTGATATTGCGAACGAAATGTGTGCTTAAAACATCAGGATTTGCAAATGCTTGGTCCAAAATTAAACAAATGTGAGTAATTTTCACCACTTGAAGTTGTGGGTCGCGGTAGACACAACTTCAAGTGGCTAAAAAATTAAATAAATTAACGTAGCAGAATAAGGATTGATCTATAAACCATAAGCGCGACTATAGGGCCCATTAGTTTTAATTCTGTTTTGTTAGTCGATGAAATGCCTGATATTCGTAATGGTATGGGTATTTGGGAGTCGCACAGTTGCCTAATCTGTTTATCATCCGCAGACGTGCATGGGATGTGGGGAGGCTGGACTTCGTGGAGCAACTGCGACTGCGAAGATACCCGCATGCGATCCCGATCCAGACTGTGTGATTCTCCCGAACCCGCTGGCCACGGGGAGTCCTGCTCCGGAATGGCGGTGGAGGTGAGTTTGCCTTAACCAGTGATCCCGATTGGACGCGAAACAGGGCTGCCCCCCCCCCTAATGAGGGGGGGGGGGCAGCCTTTACACACGGGCACACGACATTGCTGTGACGTTGAATCAACGTCAATGGCGTTGATTCAACGTCGCAACAATGTCGTTTGCCCAGTGGGTATACTTGAGATGAGGATTTCACTAATTTTACACTCATATCATTCGATTGATATTGCTAAATGATTAAGATACATGTAATATTATAAAACAGAACCCATTAAAACATGTCAAACATCATCGATGCAGTACGATAATAACCAGCTAGAAACAGTATCAACATTATCATCATTATGCAATAAAGCAGATCAGTCGTTTCGCTTCACTAATTCTATTATTTACTTCTGATAGACCCCACTCCTTAGAACGTTGACCATACTGCGCATGCAGGTGGGCCTACAACCTGTGCTCAACGGATTGTGACGATCCACCTACATTAACGTCACAGCAGTCTACGTGCAAAGGCAAATGGCAATAACTACTCAAGTGAAAAGTAGCCTCCCACTGTGCACACAACGTAGATGCGACGTTGATTCAACGCCGCTTAGTTTTCATTAAAATATAATTATTATAGATTATTCATTGAACGACTGCTACAGCTACTCACTCAAACACATATCCCAATATCGTTAAATCGTCATGGCAGTTACAGGGCATGATAAGTTGCATTTTCTGTGTTTTCCAGACCATGTCCTGTTCCAGTGACTGCGGGCCTTCCCTGTGCTGGGACGAATGGGCTTTATGGAGCAACTGTGATTGCGAAGTAAGTATCACTTTTATTCTGAGGAATCATCATTCAGTAAACTTATCTTCGAAACTATGCCGCTTATTAAACCAATATTAGACAATGGTGACATAAGCCATATAGCCTACGACTAAATCTTACAACGCTGAAATATGTTTTTATAATTCACGGAGATCGAAGGGTTTTTTTCAATTTTAGCTTTTTCCGCTTCATTTCAATACCTATGTTTTGGCTCTATGCACACTGTAATTTGTTAATTTCATTCAGTGCGAGGATCGTCCTTAGACGTCAGTATCTGACGTCCTTAGACGTCAGATTCTGACGTCTAAAGACGATCCCCGTGGCCATGGACCCATGACATAGGTATTCATATGAAGCAGAAAGAGCCAACTAAGACATTTATGATGACTTCAAATTGAAAAAAAACCTTTGGTCTCCATAGTTTATATCCCTAACGACAACAGCCATTCTACCAAACATTTCCGCCCCCTGAACATAGAGACCACCGAGGGTGCAACATCCTGTAAAATTCTGTTCCGCTGTCAGTGTAAAACCTGGGGCGGGGGAGGGGGGTCTCGTATCTCAGAACACTTTCCCATTTCTCCCTATTTTAGCTAACGTGAAACTAAAGGACATGCTATGACCACGCATGTTCCGCTGTTAGTTTTATTCACACGTATTTTTTCACTTATGCAGACCGGCTTGAGAGATCGTGAACGCGAGTGCAAAGGAAAGGGCAAGCACGGGGAGAAAGACTGCCATTCAAAAGGGAAGAACGCCAAGAAAAGCAAGTCCTGCCTTGACGAATGCCCCGAACCCATGTGGATCCAGTGGTCCGCCTGGAGCGACTGCGACTGCCTCACAGATCCTCTCAACCCTGTATCCACCAGGTAAATCACCCCCTTGGTGTGGAAAGGGTTTACTCCCACTTTGTGGGAGTAAACCCTCTCCTCACCAAGGTGACGCATTATCACCTGCCGCTATTGCTTACATCTTTGCACGCGCGGGATCATGTCATGATAATAAAATACAAATAGATCTATTTTTGCTATAGGCAGTGGCTGTTTTTGGTGCGGGGAGCATAACCATATCACGACAATGCTGTTTAATTGTATTTCAAGTAGTTACGATTTTTCTTTTAATTACCCTGTGCTTCTTTTAGTATATAATGTCGTTTGGTTTTAAGCTTACATATCATGCATATGTTAATCCTCATGTGATTTTGCCGAACTAGCCCTGTTGTATAAATGTACATATATAGTTCATATATTGTGCATTTTAATGACGCATAAGTCTGCATGGACTTCCGTCGTCAAATAAAATATCTATCTACATGTATTATTTTGAGAGTAGAACAGAGATTAATATATATATATAATAATACATTCAATTCGTCAGATAAAGGACAACGCCCAGCTTAAAATCCAGACGTCTTGGTATGACGATCCCTATTCTAAACAGCGTAAAAACCATAATAATGTGTTCAATACACTCTTTGCACGATTTTGCGCATTAAACTGTAATCCCAACTGAATAGTCCACCTTTGGTCACTGTGTGGCGTTTTGTTATTGAAAAGAGTGTAACCGGAGTCCGAACTTAATAGTTCAGCTTTGGCCACTGTATGGAGTGTTGTTATTGAAAAGGGTGTATTGTGTGGGGCTGTGCTTAATGCTGATGATTTCTTCGCCACAGGACTCGGGTTTGCCACAAGCCGTTCGGAAGTGACAGTGTTGCCACCTGCACCGGGCCAAACGCTGAATCAGCACCGTGTACAGTATGTAACGGAGGATGGGGTGCATGGGACGCCTGGTCCGAATGCAAGTAAGACAACTGGATTTAAAGCTTTGATATTCAATTGACATTTCATCTTGGACCTACATATAGTGTTCTATCCAGATTTAAACATAATCAACACTGATTAACCCGCCATAAGCGCGACTTAACCCTTTAACCGCCGGTGCCGCATATATTCGGGTTTTCATTTTTTATTAGCACATTAAGTACGACATTTTAAGTATGTTAGAGATGAAATGTGACATCAACCAGCAAGATTTGAAAAGAGTTGACCTCCGTTTTGTCAAATCTGAATAATTTTTACTCACTTGAAGTTGTGGATCGCGTCAGCGAGACACAACTTCAAGTGGGTGAAAATTCAAATTGAATAATTTGGCGGTTAAGGGGTTAACCCTTAGAGCACTGCTGTCGACTGCAGTAGACTCGAGCTGTTCACAGTAAAATATGCCTTCAATCTTGAAACACTTATATATACTGGGACTTGAATTTCGCAAATAACATACATTTTTTAATCACTTGAAGTTGTGTGTCGCGGTAGCGAGACACAACCTCAAGTGACTGAAAAATTAAATTGAATAGCTCAGTGATCTGGAGGTTACGTCGTTTGGGATCCGTTTTACTGGACGATCAAATCAATGTTATTGAGAACTAAGTATGTTTTCGAACATCAAGATTTTGGATCCTGAATTAAACAGATATGGGTAATTTTCACCCACTTGAAGTTGTAGGTCACGGTTGCGAGACACAACTTCAAGTGGGTGAAGATTTAAATTATTTAATTTAGACCTTTAAGGGTTGGAGTGAATGAAGAGGGTGATTCATAAGCTGAAATGTCTGACTACGCAAAGGGTTTCAATTATTAGCCTATGTCATAATTCTAATTTAGCAAAAACAATTCTGATGTCACTTTTTCCTTAATTCGTTTTAGTATAATGTTTTATCATGATGATTAAAATGTTCCCCATTTCTTTCAGCGAGACTGAGCGATTTCGCCTGCGCCCATGTAACAATCCATCACCAACCCCTCCAGACGGCTTGTACTGTGTCGGCCCCGGTGTGGAGTTCGAGGATTGTGAGTATTTACGGGATCGACGCCGCCATTGGCCCAGTTTAGCCTACATGCGCACTAAAGTGGGCTTAAAACCCCATTCATTTCATTTTGATGCCGCCGTAGAAGTCTGATGAAATGTGTCTTGAGCGATATTACACATTTGATCCATATTTTAACCCTTTAAGCCCTCACGATGCATTAAAGCATCATTTTACATCCCTGAAAACAAGTTTAATTTTCCTACAAATAAGGGTTTTAGAATGAAAATTTCCATGAAACTGGCTTTCCAATACATGGCAATTTTCTTCAATTTTTAAGCCACATCAAATCATCTTCATCCACTACAAGTCGAGAATTGCGACAGCAATTCGCGGCTTGTAGTGGATGAAGATGACAATGGTAAACTCAGGCTTGAAAGGGTTAACACAAATTTATATGTTTATGGTGGCATTGACCTAATAAAAGAATTGTTATATGGGCTTTCGTGGATTGTACAATATTGTGCAGTAGTATTGTATTGTAGAGGATTGCATAGGCCATGCACCGACGGTGGCCCAACATTAAACCAACGTTGGTTCTTACACGGCATGCTATTCTCTGTTGCAGGTGAAAGTGGAAGTACCAGACGGAAACTGCTTTCTGTGCCGGAGAGCCCACTGACCAACAACAAAGGACAAAGTTCCCGAAAACTTTTGCAGTGTAAGATAACTTGAATGTGCCTATTTAAGTCAGAAAATCACAGCCCTAATTTGCCTTCTTGACATCGAGTGCAGATAATCTCGTATTTCGTGCTTTCGACAGCTTGGTCATGCGACGCTTTTTATTAAACTTTATCGCACAAATATTGACCGAAAATGAACAAAATGTGCATATAAAAATTGCAAGCAATAAAACTGTAAGGTATAGGCCTACTGCTATTGAAAACCAAATGGCAGTAACTATTTATTTAAAAAAAAAGCAGTTGCTGCCTTTTGGATTTCTATGTCATTTAATATTGAATGCGATAGCGATGTGGCTGATAGTAATGATACATTTTGTAAAGCTCATTCATCACATACATGTTATCATCGTTTTAAACGTAGTACCATGATAAAGTAGCGAACTAACCGATAAAGCCTATTCACCTCATTTATTTTAAAAATATCCTCGTTGAAACTATGCTAACAGTTGAAGCAAATCGCTACAACAAAACAGGTCAGGGCCCGTGTCAACCTAGTAAGCACAAAACATTTGTATAGCATTTATACAATGTCGGACCAACGTCGAGGACGTTGGACCGACGTTGTATAAATGTTATACTAATGTTTTGTATTTACTCGCAAAGGGACCGTGCCCTGAGTCTGGTTCATGTCACCTACCAAAATGTATGTATACATTCAAAATAATAATTACAGCACCATTTGCATTAATATTGCTACTTTTTTACAGTTCCAGGCGGTATCGACTGCACTCAATGTTTTGGTAAGTCAACCAAACAGTAGTCTTCGGATTTATTAGATAAATTAAATTTTAATCCACGGAAGAGCATAATAAAATAAAGAGATCGAAAGTGTAGCTTTTCAGAACAATGTTGCAGCGAGATGTAAACAGTAGAAGCTGCTTACTTAGAAGGTCTTCCTTTAGCACAAATACTACTCCTCAAAATGGTACACTGTAGATCGGGTAATATTTGCGAGGTTTTAATTTTCGCGAATTTCGCAAGGGGGACAAATTCGCGAATTCAAGTATGTCGCGAAAATTACTATTATAATAGCGCTACCAAAGAAAAATGAAAATTCGTGAATTCTAAACTTCGTGAAAAGTCCCAAAATTAGAAATTCGCGAATATTTAAACACGCGAAAGTTAGTAGATCAACAATATATCCATGTACATATCATAGGTTGTGCAAAACAGATAACATGATACATGTTTACTGGCATCTTTTTCAAATAAATTACTCTGACAATGCATGCAGTCGATTGATGGATTAAAGTAAAAAAAAATATTGTAACTAATATTTTGGGGCCGTGCACAATATCGATATTGGAGCAAAATTTTCAATTCTTTTTAACCAAGTCTGGGGTCCAACCATCTCAAAACTTGACTGTGTTAGCCTTTGTTTTCAGGACAATTTAATCAAAATATTGTCGAATGATTAGATATCTTAAAGAATGTTGATATAATGTTGGGCCGGCGTTGTAGCCGATGCGCCAGCATTATACCAACAATGAGTCGACATTAATCAGAAGCTTACGTGTAATCTCAGGCATGGGAGATGATGATTTCGACGTCCCCATTGACGGTGGATGGTCCGAGTGGAGTGCTTGGGGGGATAAATGCAGCAAGTGTGGAGGAAACACCGGCGTGCAAACCCGTAAGAGAACCTGTACTGAACCAGAACCGGACCTGGGCGGTGCCGCGTGCGAAGGCCCCAAGAAGAGCTACCAGACTTGCAAGAAAAAATGCGACGGTAAGTAGCCAGAACTAAAAGACTACTCTATTATTAGCCCGTATCTTTTCAACTTAATTTTTGATTTTCAGCCACTTAAAGTTGTGGGTCGCGGTAGCGACCCACAACTTCAAATGGCTGAAAATTACTCATATTTGTTTAATTTGAGCAGTACCATTTGTAAGTCTTGATGTTCAGACACACATTTAGTTCCCAATAAAAGTGCTTTGGTCGACTAATAAAGCAGATTAAAAACGACTGAAGTCGTGATCCGTGGGATAAGGGAAGTCGTGATCCGTGGGATAAGGGTTGGTAACGCAGAAGAAACGAGCGGCTGAAATACAGATGTATGGACATAATATATGCACATCGTCTCCCGTCAGCCACAGTATTCCGAGTAAACAAAAAAAAATTGTATAACATTTATACAATGTTGGACCAGCGTCGAAGACGTTGGGCCGACGTTGTATAAGTGTTATACAAATGTTTGTGTTTACTGGGTTGTAAGTGCCACTGAAATGAGTGCCACGTGCAACTCATCGGTTGACGGCAGACGACGTGCTGAAAAATGCAGTTAAAGGTGTAGTCAACTGGCAAAATTCGCGGGACAAGGGTCCCCCAGAAGGCAATAGTGCCCGTGGGTAAGCCAAGGCCCTATTCCATAATAATACTAAATATGCGTTTCATACCCAAAGCCTCATTAAGAGCAAGTTCTCAAATCACAGCAAGTTCATAAATACTTGAGCGACATCTATGAGGTAATAATTCAAAGCCCTTGTCTTTTGCCCCTACTTGGTCGCCTACTTGCAAACAAACTGACTGTATTACTGCGGGGATTTGGAAACTGCTTGACCCCCTAGTTTGTATTGTCACCCAGTAAACACAAAACATTTGTATGACTTTATGCAATGTTGGACCAACGTCGAAGACGTTGGGCCGACATTGCACAAATGTCATACAAATGTCTTGCGTTTTCTGGCAGGAGGACTTTCTCTCAAACATTGTACATTTATCTAATGTTGGTTCAATGTTGGGCCAGCGTCGCAGACGTTGGCTTAACATTAAAACAGCATTGGATCAATGTCTCGTTTGAGTAGTATCTTGTAATCAGTTCAGTGGCTATATTAATGCCGTCAATCTGTACTCAATAGGCTACTGTTGGCCTACACTTGACCGTCCCAGGCATGCGCGTTTTGAAGCTGAATGATTCTTTAAGCCATACAGAATAAGCCAGCACTAAATACACCAATAATTTTGTGGGGAAAACTTGAAATAAACCTACCTCAAGACGCCCAGATAATTCCAAGTTAG
The DNA here is from genome assembly GCA_964017125.1 of Flabesymbios commensalis. Lineage (NCBI taxonomy): Eukaryota > Metazoa > Annelida > Polychaeta > Terebellida > Flabelligeridae > Flabesymbios > Flabesymbios commensalis. The sequence goes on from OZ024912.1 coordinate 52,430,900, forward strand.
TTTCCAGAAAAACACGGGACATCGACATAAATGTTAGACCAATGTTGGGCCAGCGTCGCAGACGTCGCCCAACATTGCTATGTCTTGTGTTTGCTGGGTTACCTTGTTCGACCTCAGAGTCCACTTCTAAACATAGTAACACTGCTTTTTTATGGTATTAGCACTGTTTTTATGCTTAGCACTGCTTCTTCTTGGAATAATGTCCATGTTTTATTTTGATTCAGATTCCGATACAATTTGCAAATATTGCAAATACTACGAAGGAACTGCCTACAAAAGAAATCCAATGGACTGTGCAGAATATTACACCTGTCATATCAATGGTGGCATCACGCAGGTTTCAAAGTGAGTGGGCATATTTGAATTATTGGTGGCTCGTGCCTGAGTATCTTAACCCTTCTCCTGCTGCTGTGACCGTATATACACGGGTTGAAGCTGGTATCAAAACTGATAAAATGTCACTAAAATTGATAAAATAGTTTGTGAAAGATGCCCAGCTAGGGGTTAACCCTTGAAGCTTGTATTTTTAAATGAAAACCTTGGAGACTAAGGGGTTTTATTTCAATTTGAAATTATCATAATTGTCTTAGTTAGCTCTTTCTTATTCATATGAATACCTATGTCATGGGTCTACGGCCATTAGAAATACTTTTACTCTTACAGCGCGGGGATCGACTTTAGACGTCAGAATCTGACGTCTGTAGGCGTCAGATTCTGACGTCTACAGACGTCAGATTCTGACGTCTAAAGTCGATCCCCGCGCTGTAAGGGTTGAGGATCTAGTGATTGCTGGCAGTTTATAATGTTATACACTGACTATTAAATTGTTTCCGTAGCATTATCCTACGCTACGTAAGGGAGGATACTTAATAAAACTGCTTGCGACTAAAATAATTCACTGATTCCTTGACGGAATTGATCTCGATGGTGTGCACAATGATAATATCACAGATGGTATCGTATGATAGTACCAGAATTGGGGTCAATTCCTTTTTATCAATTCCAAATTCCATTCCAATTCCTTTTTATCAATTCCCGAGTCAATTTCAATTCCTTTGGTTTTGAGAAAAGTCAATTCCAATTCAATTCCAATTTCTAAAAAGTCAATTCCTTATCAATTACACCCAAGAATGATACTTTTGATACACATAGAACAGTTGTATAATAACTTGATATAAAATAAAAATAATAGCACCTAGTACTATCATAGTACTAGGTCTATATCCTGGGAATCAACTTTTGACCGACACATCGGAGTCACGGGAGTGGTTATAAGGCCCACACCAAGTGTCGCTCTTGTAGGCTAACTATGGGCGCCAAATGTAGTACAATATCAGGTTTATTATTTTGATATTAGATGCATTTCATGTCTTGGTGGTATTATATTGATAACGAGTAGCACTTGGTTTATTTGAATGTCAATGGACAATATTTACAGCTATATATCCCACTGCTTTACAGAAATAAATGCTCTGGAGGCTTGTTTTGGAGTAACAGCCTTATAACGTGTCAATTTCCGGGTGACCTGAAAGGTGATGAAATATGCAATCAAGACGGTAAGTAGCATAACTCTAGCAAATTTGATCAATATTACAACGTCAATTTATTTCTTTAGATGGAGAGATATGTATTTTAAGACATATTTTTTGGTTGAATTGAACTTCTACTGAATAATTGGGAGAGTAACTCACCAAAGTGCAATGTATTATTTTGTATACCGAGTATACACCCAAATCAATATATATATTTTTATGTTCGATGGTGGAGGGATCTTGCTTTTGGTTAACCGGCGGTTAAAGGGTTGCTAAAAAATTCTTATTATACTCTATTCACATTATTTGTAGATGTCTGCAAAAATCCAAGTACCGAAGTTAGAGAGACCTCCGACTGTGACTGGTACGAATGTTGGACTGAGGGTGGACAGCTCCCGTGGAGAGTACAGTGTGCGGAGCACGGGCATAAATTCAGGTAAAGATATATACATACATTCAGTGTATGATTCCACCCACTGCAAATGAAATGAATCGGGCTTTAGTGCAGAACATCACACCAGCCTCGCACGATCGATGCGCACCCACCACACCCCACACGGTGATGATTGGGTGGTGAGTGAGTGAAAATTGCTTTCGCCGCTTTCTGCACAATCATTATCGCGACAGAAGGAAACTCTTAGTCGGGACTATGTATATTCCAGCAAACACAACATTGTTTCAACGTGTCGTGTTTGCTGGGTATGCCCTACTCTTATAGACTATAGCAAGGGTTATCTATAGTGCACAGTACCATAAACAGCACTACACCCTCCAAGCCTTCGAACAGTTTGGAGCAATGTAGATCCACAACCCCGATCACAACCATCCGCCCCATATTATGTTTTACTATACTGCTATGATAACAACGGTTTGTAAATCCAGGGATTTGAAAATCAATTTGTGATTTCCTTGTTTCACAGCCTTGCAGATCGAGCGTGTGTCCCAGATGCTACTTGTAACCCTGACCTCCAGTCTGATGATCCACAGACGCCTGAAACGCCTACAAAGCAGGCTTTGAAAAGCGGTAAGTTATCGCGAATCTCTACTAGCCCTTTCATCGCCAAGCACGACTAGAATCGTTTTAGTCTGTGTTATTTAGTAGGAGGTCAAATCAGTTATTGGGAATACAATTATAGTGTTTAAAGATCAGCATTTGCACATGTTTCGTCTCAAATTGCACTACATACTCGAGGTTGAGGGCAACGAGACACAACTTCGAGTAGATCTCAAGAAAAAAAGATAACATGGCGAGAAAAAAAGTGTACTATCTCTAATTACATTCGTTTCATGTCTTATTTCATGTTTAGGCATGAGAGAGCAAAGGTAACCCTTTAACCGCGAAGTTAATAATAGAACAATAACATGATTTTTGAGGACGATAGGCTTTTTTATGGCATCTGCCCGACGCAGATGCCACCAACGCGAGGGATGCTGACATCTCTGAAGGGCCAATAAAAATGCCTATCGCACGAAAAAATCATGTTATTACTATAATAATCACTTTTCCAACATGACAACGAATCTTTAAAACATATATTTTTTTTTCCACAATTAAAACATAGACCCACAAGTGACTAACCACCTTGTATGCTATTACGGCTAACCCTTTTTATTGGTGTACCGCAGTAGTGCCGGTGTGAGCCCGCATAGAACACGCTGCACCTGTAGATCTATCACTGTAGGGCCTACAAGGCGCGTACACCAGGATTGCAGCCGATTAGGCAGGCAACAGTATCTACACACAGATAGTCTAGCAGCCCTGACAGTAGGGCTGATAGCGAAATCTTAAGCCTGCATAAAGTAACAATATTCTACTAGTAGCGCCCTCTCAAGTGATAATAATTGGAATTTTCACTCACTTGATTCACAACTTCAACTGAGGGAAAATTATTCAGATTTGCCCAATTGGGTTGTAAAAACTTTTTTTTAACGAGTGTTTTGCATAATATTTTTATTTAATGTTTAAAAATATTCTATTGACCTGACGTTTCATTTCATAGGACCTTAAAAAAATGTTTGAAGAATGCTTTGTGTTTGCTGGGTTTATTTATTCAATTTATTCGATTTTTTCATTACAAAATTGCTTCATCTGTGTCAAAATTGCATTCTGGGCATTTTATCAAGCCAAGGCATGTTCTTCTCAGCTGGCACGAGACGTTGAAGCAATGTTGTTTATTGTTAGGCCACCGTCTTCGACGTTGGCTCAACATTAAAACAACATTGGTTCAACGTCTCGTGTCTGCTGGGTTTTGTTTGGGGTGGCTGCAGCAATGCCCACCTGAAAGTGAATGAAAATGAAACAGCAGATGGATGACCAGATAGTAACGGGGGCTGCTTGATCTCTGTGTTTACAGGCTGGTGTCAACAGGCTGATATCTACTACAAACCCAAGAGTGACCCTAGCAAGTACGTGATGGTGGACCCGTACACTCTTACCACCCTATCCACTAATCAGTGTCCCAAGGGCCAAAACTTTGATTTTACTCAGTGCTGGTGTGTGAGCACGTCCGTGACCTCAGAACCAGAGTGCCAGGTACCGACCGACGTTGTGCTGTATCTCCCTTTTGACAACGACTACCTCGATTATTCCTGCCACAAGCACTTTGTGACCGTTGTGGGTGAAGATGGTGAGGAAAAAAATGCGCAGTAAACACGGGAAGTCTACCCGGTGTTAGTTTAATGTTGGCTCGACATCGCAGACGGCGGGCCAACGTTAAATCATCACCGGGTGAACGTCTCGTACTTCTAGCATACTAGTTTTTGATTCGTGAGTGTGATTAGATTTTGTTATTTACGTGCTCTCCTAAAAAATGCCAACCGCAAAGAAATAACAAGTATGTGATTTTTTATTAATTTTACATGGTAGCTCTGACCTTACAGTTGAATCAATATCCCGGGATCAAAATTCTTATTACCACAGATTTTTATTCAAATTTTGAAAACAAACTGTTTGTGAAGGATTATTATAATCATATACTGCTCCTAAATGCAGCAAAACATAACATTTCTATGACATGTAAACAACGTCGGTCGACGTCTCCGATGTTTGTCCGACATTGTATAAATGTTATACAAATGTGTTTGCTGGGTTAAAGTTATGTAGTATATATATATATATATATATATTTTCAAATAATGTGAATATTGATGTTTAGACACACATTTCATTGCCAGTAAAAGTTATTTGGTCGACTAATAAAACAGATTATGAACGTCATTAGTCGTAATCAGCAGGCAAAGTTTTAAAATGACTGGTATCCATATGTGTCTTCACAGAGAACAAGATTAATTTGGTGGCCAACTGTTTTGATAATCGTGGCTGTGTCGAGCTGACTGGTGGTAAGCTGAGCATCTACGGGTTTAGGAACTGGTTTGGACCGCAAATTAAAGAATTTAGTGTCAGTCTTTGGATGAACATGAGAGATGTCAACGTCCCTCTTCAGGTAGACTATGTTTATTTTTTTTCACTGCTTATATATATATACTCTAACTCTATATTTTATCTAGCCGCACGTGATGTTGCCCTTCGTGAGCGCCATGCCGCCTCCCGTGAGCGCCATGCCGCCTCTCGTGAGCGCCATGCCGCCTCTCGTGAGCGCCATGCTGCTCTTTCGATAGCCTACTTAGGAGGCGCCGATTCTGCGACCAGAGCAATCCCTCTCTATCGACACGGGTGGGGCGCTGGTGACAGCATGGAGGCGCCATGCTGATTCGATATTAGCGGCGCGTCGCATGCATCCCCACCCTGGTAATTGAGACTGACAAAACCTGTGTAACAATAACTGTCGATGGCGTCTAGTCATTGTTCTCGTTGACACCCATCAAATATATAATGCGTAAAGAAGCTAATTACTTCGTCATCCACACTCCCCCCCCCCCTCTCCACCTTTTTTCGCCTATTTTCACTCTGACCTTCAAGTTTCATGTTTCTTCTTCGTTCACTCGTAAAGATTCAATATTGTGGGGAGCCTCTTTGATTTGATTTGATTTATTTCAGTAAACAGTACATGTATATTTACATGATTAAAAAATAATCAGGGCCATCATAATGGTCACCAGGAATAAAAAAAACACTATAAAGGGCCTGGTTACTCTTTCTTCCGTAGTGGTCCCTAAACTATAGACCAGATGGCGACTGGAAATGTTTTACAGAACATTTCAGTGTCATCCCACTCATCTCACCATCATCAGGAGGTTCTTCTGACCCAGTTCAGCCTATATGTGCACAACGGTGGCCTAAAACCCTTTTCATTTCATTTTATTTCCTCACCTTGATATATGTGCGATATCATAATCATCACTTCCCATTAAACTACTATCTTTGAAATTGTGCCTCGTGAACTCAATCCAATTCTCTTTTAATTTTCATCCACTTCATCCACAACTTCAAGTGGATGAAAATTTAAATGCCATGCCTTCTTCTGTTTCATAATGGTACAATGTATAATCCCAGCAAATGCGAAACTTAAACCAAGATACCGATGGGGTTTTTCAATTTGAAATTATCATATTAAATGCCTTAGTTAGCTCTTTCCGCTTTATTTGAATAACTATAGATGTAATGGGCCTAAGGCAATTATAAATATTTTATTTTTTCATTGCGCGGATCAACAAGTATTATAAATTGGTATTATGAATATTGGTACACAGCCCTCAAAGGCTTATTAGTCACTTTGAATTGTACTGCATAACATAAATAATAGTAGCATAAAAATAATGTAAAAAATAATAATATATAATAAAAATAAAAATAAAATGCATTGCTGTAAATATAACTAGGCTAATTGAACATAACACTTTGACGTTTCCTCCATGCCTGCTGAACGAAATCTATTGTTAAATAAATAAACTGTTCTGACATAAGTACTTTGAGCTGTTCATTAGGGGTTAATAAAGTTGGTTGGATAGTTAGACGATATATGCAAGTATAATTCCGTTCTTATTGTTTTATATAAGGTGCATTGACATACAAAGTGGGATTCGTCTTCTATTTGGTTTGAATTACAGAGGCGGCATTATAATCGTTGATCTATATACATCCCAGCATACACAATACGTAGACTCAATACGTTGTCTACGACGCTCGAACAACGCTAAACTAATATTGATTCTACGTCTTGTGTCTGCTTGCTGGGATGCATGGGTATCAGATGAACTTTTTTCGCAGCTGTATATTGCTGAATTCTGAGCAGGTTTATATTTTGTATTCACATCGGGACAACAAGCATCTCTGACTGATTAGCCTAATTTGTAAGAATCACTAACTTTTGTTTTTCATTGACACAGGGTCTCATGCATAACGGAAATTGTGATACAGAACCTACCATAACGCTCCAGATCCATCATAGCAATGAGACGTTTGCCCAAGTGAACAGAGTGAATGGTCTGACGTTTGAGGTGAGGCCCAAACATCTAGGATTATATGTCAAATTAAAGTAATTGATCTTAATATCTGTGACCGCTTCATTTTTTTATGAAATAAGAGGAAATGGAAAAGATACGAAACACGATGCCATTGCTATTACACAGCAATTGCATCGTGTTTCGTTTCTTTCTTTGTCTTGGTTTTCTCGGTTCGTTTAGCATCTCATCAATATAATTATATAGCTATAAACCACACCAAAGTATCTGTACATATTTAAACATTATCTCAATGGGCAAAATAATATAGTCATGTTTGTGATGTTAAAAATAGGCAATGATGTAAAATGTATAATTATACAAATATAAAACATACAAGTAATATGTTCCAAAAGTACACGTCACAGCTCATCTGAGTAATTTACCTGTGACAACGCTGAATTATTTTTGTTTAAACCGTAGAGACTAAAGGGGTTTTTTCATTTTGAAATAATCATAAATGTCTTAGTTAGTTTTTTTCCGCTTCATTTAAATACCTACGTTATGGTTCTACGGCCATTAAAATATTTTAATTATTTTAGTGGGATGTATTTATACGTCAGAATCAGATTCTGATGTATAAAGACGGTCCCCGCGCTGAAAGGGTTAAATAAATTATTTTCCTTTTTTTCAAAACTTTGCCCTTAAGCAGCAGTAGTACCGGTTATTTTAAATTAAGCAGTTATAGATGTTTGCCTCTGCGTGATAGTGTAATGCCGTGCAACGTCAACACGTGGTGACTTTTGACTTTGCAGATCAGTGTAGGACAGTTAATTTATACAGACTGTAGCAAGTCAACTTTGAACCAAAAAAACATTAAACCAGCATTTGTTTCCTGTAGAAGGAAGACTGGGTCGGTATTATCAAACGACTAGCCAGGATCTTTGAACGTGATTGGTCGAGATGGCCATCTCGACCAATCACGTGCCAAAGATCAGGGTCAGTCGCTTGATCGGGAATATCGGGCCTTTAACCCTATAACCGCCGGTGCCGCATATATTCGGGTTTTCATTTTTTATTAGCACATTAAGTAACACATTTTAAATATGTTAAAGATAAAATGTGACATCAACCAGCAAGATTTGAAAAGAGTTGACCTCCATTTTGTCAAATCTGAATAATTTTCACTCACTTGAAGTTGTGGATCGCGTCAGCGAGACACAACTTCAAGTGGATGAAAATTCAAATTGAATAATTTGGCGGTTAAAGGGTTAAATAATTGAAACCTACCAAATAAACATATTTTTTTTGTTTCGCTTAATAGGTCACGCCAAATGTGTGGAATCATCTTGTTCTGACATTCGATACTACAACAGTTAAATATTACTTCAATGGTCAGCTGGTTGGAACCGCGACCACCACAGAAGGTGAGCTCACCTCTGGCTAACTCCAACATACACAGAAAACACAAATCATTTGTATGACATTTGCACAGCGTCGACCCAACGTCTTCGACGTTGGTCCAGCATTGTACAAATGTTATACAAATGTTTTGTGTTTACTGGGATGCTACAGTAGGCCTAGTTGAATAAGCGTTCTCTCTAATTCACGTTATTATAATGTTAATTCATGGTACTGGCATCCCATTAATAACTGTGATGCTTACATTAATTGTATAAATGTTATAAAAATGTTTTGTGTTTACTGGGATGAGTTAGATGAGGTGCAAAGTAGACACTCAAACGAAAATTGTTATAAGAACTAGGCGATATCAAATGACTCATTCTCCCGCAGATACGAGGCATTGACCAATGCTGTTTTAATGTCAGGCCGTCGTCTCAGACGGTCGGCCAACAATAAACAAACATTCGGATAATGGCTCGTGTCTGTAATGATACTTACTGTTACAATGCCGCGCAAAGCAGTACCTGCTTACTTTACAAGTAACCATGTAGTCCCCAATGCTGGGCTAATGTTGGCCCACCGTCTTGGTTACAAGCCTAATACAAAATAACCTAATTGAAAACGTGAGCGATATTATAGCCATGTAATGCAACCCGCCTGGATGTATTTTCAGATTACATTGTCGACACTAATTGCATAGTTACATTCGGCGAACGCCAGGAAAAGTACTTCAAGGGACTGATGGACGAGGTATGTTTTCTATGATAGAGCCAACCCAGCAAACTAGAGACATGGGTCCGATGTTGGGTCAATGTTGAGCCAGCGTCGCAGACGGTGGACCAACATTGATCCATCATCGAATGCATGTCTAATTTTTAAACAGATCGTCACTGTTACTTATCAATTTTAATTGACCATTTTTTAGTTTACAGCTTATTCAATAATCTAGATCGATCGTGTATAGATACAACATTATTTTTCAAATTTATTGTTTTTCTAATAAATTGAAGACACACCTCTGGTAAAAAGTTTCATGGAAATCTGTGTGATCCGGATCAAAAATCCGGATCATCCCCAAAAATGAATGGATTGGTCCTTGGTCCGAGACACACCTCTGTTTATATTTTCATGTAATCTTCCTTCAAACAAACAAACAAACAAACAAACAAACAAACAAACAAACAAACAAACAAACAAACAAACAAACAGACAAACAAACAAACAAACAAACAAACAAACAAACAAACACGAGCAAAAACAAAGCCCTTCGCATGCGGAGGTTAATGATTAAACATTCCCTTCTTGTATACATGATTATAAAGATACTCAATTTTCTTTGAAAATAATGGTGTCCTATGACGCATGTATGTTTGTATTATTGATGACCCATAGTTTTCAGCACCATGTCATTGTCTTTTCAGGTGATCATGTACAAAAAGGCTCTGACGGCAGCTGAAGTACTGGATCTATACAACTTGCAACCATTTGCTTGGTATCCATAGATTGTTCCACTGACATATTGCGGAAGCCTTTCACAATTCAACGAACTGCTTGATAGTGATAATGAGATTGATGTTATAATAATCCACTCTGTTGTAAATTAAAGATCAAAATAGAATGCCTTACGTGAAGACAGTGTCCGTGTTTCAAGAATCCATGGTATAACGAGCATGTGTATGCGGCTACAACACGTTGGCTGCTGACCCAGCAAACACACAACATTTGTATAACATTTGTACAACGTCGGTCCAACGTCTTCGACGTTGGTCCAGCATTGTACAAATGTTATACAAATGTTTCGTTTTTACTGGGAAAAGACGATATGTAGAGCTATTTGGTTTTTTTTATATTATCAGATTGGCGGCTGTATTTATACGGTATGATACCCACATATAATCAATAATCTATTAAATAGTTTTGATATGGCAGCACTCTGTGAAATACAAAATAATAAACAGCCCAATTTATGGTCCAACAATAACTGATATCTTAATAAATTATGCCATTATCGACCATGTTGTACAATGTTTTTTTCTATTTTCTCTTATTAAATCTATATCATATTGATGTTGAGTAGTAAGGTAATTTTCTCGATGCATTTATCATCGTTCATGCAATGTGTGGCTGTATGCATATATTAAGATGCTAATCAAACAGACAAATAAATTGGATTACTATCAGCTCTTTTTATCGAACCACCAATATAAAACAAACAACAAATCTGCTATGCCATGCAAATCTTGCGATGCACAACTGCAGGAAAATTGGAAACTAAAGTAAGACAACGAAGTTTCATATTCAACTTCAGCAACAACTTTACGACCATGTTTAAAATGTGCCTAAATATGCTTAGCTATTACTAAACAGTAAGTCTAATCTAATGTGCAAATAAAGTTACATAAACTACCCTCGCTTATATAGTGTCACTTCCTCACACCATGTCGGATTAAGTGGTGTGTTTCTGGGTTTAATTAGGACTCTGGGAGAAACCTCCCATCGTGTGTACTTCAAACTCTAACACACCCATCGTTGTAATCTGAGAACATGAGCATCATCCACATGGGGGGGGGGGGGGGGTTGACACTTTATGTGCAAGGGTAGTTCAGTGTTTCATAGACCTATTTTTTTTACATAGCAATATTTTGCACTACAATAATACTACATGTATCAGCTTATTATATGGGATAATAGTTATATACTCTGGTAGATTTGCACATCCATAGTTATACCGGTGTTTCTTGTTGAAAAATAAATGGCAGATCTGTTAAAAAAGAGTTGTTTTTACTTAGTTTTATGCAAATTTGTTATTAAGTGAATAATTCCCAACAATTACATATACATCAAACATTATATTGATTAATAGTTGATAAGAAAAGAGCGTTCTGTCTGGATTCCTATCTTTTATGAGTCATGTTGAAGTCATAAGAGGCGGATTGCAAACATGACAGTCTGGGTAGAGATTATAAGGATTAAGAAGAGCAGGCTTGCCCATACTAATCGAAGAGTGACTCATTCTGTCACATAACAAACCAACCATGTTAGTGCTCACACCAGCTGCTCCGGTGCTCTCATCAGCAGTGATCAGCTGCTAATGTGCTCCCATCTGCTTCGGTGCTCCCAACAGATGTAGCGGTGCTCCCAACAGCTGTTGCGGGCTCCCAGCAGCTGATTCGGTGTTGCCATAATGTGCTGCGGTGATTCCAACAGCTGTTGCAGTACTCTTATAAGCTGCTGTGCTGCTCCCAGCAGCTGCTACAGTTTCTGTGGTGCACCCAGCAGGCAGCTGTGATGCTCCTATATGCTGCTGCGTTGCTCCCGGCAGCTGCTGCTGCTGTGCTCTCAGCAGCTGATTCGTTGCTCCTAGCAGTTGCTGTGGTGCCTGCTCTCATCAGCTGCTGCGGTACTCCCATAAGCTGCTGCGGTGCTCCAACAGCTGCTGTGGTGCTTCTATAAGCTGCTGCGGTGCTCCCAGCTGCTGTGCTCCAGCAGCAGCTGTAGTACTCTCATAAGATTATCGTTAGAAATTGAAATGCCGGGCGTCATTGAAAGGTGTCTATTTAAACTCAATAGACGTTTGTGTGCCTGTCTATAATTACAAAATAAAGTATATTTCACTCTATCCTCCTTCCAAGGCAGTGAAACCACATAACGGCCTTTAGAAAAGAGGATAGAATCAATAAACTTGTTCAAAATCTTATCATCAACATCGACCTCAGTTGAAGCCAAACCCATAGGGATTCAACCAAATCATCATTGTTTATAGAATTACACGAGTGACATAGCAAATAATAGCCAACGGGAGAATGTTTCCCATGGTCATCACCAGCAGTGTCACCCGTGCACCCAGATATTAACCAGCCAAATAAAATCTCCCGAGCTACCAGACCTTGTCCTAAGGACATGACGCCTGGGAGCACAATCGACCGATAATAATCTAGACCTACTAACAATCGAATGTCAAATTGTTGTCAATAGGAGTGGTTACACGAGGTACATGAGATAACTGCTCAATTAAACAAGATGGGATAGCTGTTGAGCACACAGGAGCACAACGCCTGGGAGCACAATAGACCGATAATAATCTAGACCTACTAACAATCGATTGTCAAATTGTTGTCAATAGGAGTGGTTACAAGAGGTACATGAGATAACTGCTCAATTAAACAAGATGGGATAGCTGTTGAGCACACAGGAGCACAATTTTGTTCAATTTCAATGACATTAACAGTGACACAGGGTGTTATAATTATCAGAGAAAAGGTTCACATTATAGATACTACAAATGAATGCCACAGATTTAACACCAGTACAACATGGTGAAAGATGATTAATCACTTCTTGACGCACATAAGAGCAACCTGAGCCAGTATCTAATAACACTGTTAATGACATAGGCTTACCCCGTTTGTCCTTGGCGGTAACCTGTAATAGCTGTGGTAGAATCCGATTGCGACTATGACACAATCGCATTTTCCCACCACTAGGTGATGCGCCGGCCCGTCGTGTAGTCCGGGGGGGGGGGGGGACGGCAGCCTCGGAAAACTTGGATCATTACCACCCGCGTGCGGGAGCTTCGAGCGTCACTGCAAGATCCATGCCATAGCAATCGGTGATGCTGGCCGCCACACGTTCCACATTTTTCCTGGCAGGTAGACTGAAGATGTTCCGAATTTAATACAGCGTAACACAATCTATGACGATAAGATTCGTCTCTTCGCCCATGATATGACAATTGTAGAAATTGAGAGCATTGGGATATGGAATAAGATCCGCTGCACAACACAAAGTAAACAGGCGTAATGGATGCTGCACTATATAGTGTGGCAGCGGACAGTCTATGTGACTGAAATGGGGGGGGGGAGGAATTGTGCACGGTTTGTTGTAGACTCACATTCTCTAATCGTATAACAGGAGGCACGATCACGTCGTTTAATTTCTTCATGTAAACTGCTTTAAAAGAAAATCTAAGTCACCTTACTTTCCAAGACTGTTACGTGCCCACTTCAGCGGACATTCCATGGGCAGCTTCCCCAGCACCATGGGCATAAGCAAAACCTCATATCGGCTCCCTTAAATACAAAGCATTTGTAAATTTCTAACGAGATTATGTAACGTGTTATACAGCTGCCACAAATCAGCTGTAACATTCGTTGGGGGGGGGGGGGGAGAGGTAATAAATTACATAACTCCTCCACATGACGGAAAATCAGCACTTGTAGATCGACGAACCGCTCCTTTATTATAGCGATAGCTGTGTTATAATGGTCAGCAGGGACAGAGAGCCCTTGCACAGCCGCCAAAGCTGAACACGACAAAAGAGATATCAGATATGAAAATTTATCAATTCTCGAATGATTCCTATTGTGTACGCGCATCTCAAACGAACCCAAAAAATGGGCCCAGGCTTTGAGGTCGCCTGAAAACTTAGGCAACTCCAGCTTCGGTAGTCGCGCCGATGAAACCTCCGACACAGTTGACTTCAGTAGTGACTTCGCTTGACCAGGCAAGTTAACAGTAGGCCAGTTAGCATTAGGCAGTAGAGATGTCATTTTAGCTTCCAGAAACTGTAGCGCCCGTACATACGCCGGCTTATATTTCTCCAGAAACTCAAAGGCAGCCTCCACTTCTATACCAAGAATGGAACCCGCCTTTGCGTAAGCAATCTTCCCTGACACACCTACAACTTATCACTAAACTTTACATATTAATCAATGGCGACTTGAACCTCATTACACGAGGAGGGTTCTCTGGGTTGGCCAGTAATGATTCAATTTTACAAACATTGAGCATAAGCCAAGTCCGCAATGTAGTTCTTTTCTGGAAGAGCGTTTTTAAAGGCATGATGTCGGTAGTTTACAGTACTAACAAAAGGGCCAGCTAAAAAAATGTAAGCGGTCAGCAAGGCACTGTGAATTTAGTGTAGACATTCCTTGAAATAGTAGTGGTTTATGCTATGTAGCTAATAAATGTAGTGTCAATGGCTTTTGTAATTAATGTTAATAAATGGCTCCTGTGGACAGTAGAGACCATGTAATTTGATATGGTGGAACCCGTTTTTTATTTCTACAGCATCTTTCCGTAGCAAGGTTCACTACTCCTGAGCCCTCGCTGTGTCAAGACTTGCTGCTGGGAAGATCATCTACAGTAACTAAATCGTCTTTAGGCTCAATCAGTTGGGCAAAAGTTTGAATATCTTCACACCCGGTGATGTGCAAAACACAAATGTGGCCTGTCAACACTCCTAGCAAACACAAGACGTTGACCCAATGCTGGTCCAATTCTGGCCCACCGTCTGCGATGCTGGCCCAGCATAATACCAGCACTGGTGTAACGCCGTGTGTTTGCTGGGCTGCGGGTCTGGCAGTGCAAGCCGGCACCACCCAATGTCTGTTAAATGTTGGGCCAGCGTCGCCGGTGCTGGCGAGTATCTATTCAACCGTAGTCAGTAGGCCTACTTCATGCTGGCTGTACTACCGGCCCGATGCTTTGAACCAAGCAGGATTAATGTTGGCCCGCCGTCTGTGACGCTGGCCCACATTCAGCGTGGCGTCAAATACGACACGGCGACCCAATACTGGGCTAATGCTGGATTAGCGTCGAAGACGGTGGGCCAACAATAGCCCCGCATTGAGTCAACGTCTCGTGTTTGACCGCCTGCTCGATAGACGGAGAGAAAGCACAGACACATAACTGATCAGACGAACTATGATCGGTGAGAGGTAAAGCAATATGCCTCCACCATAGAGGGGAGACATAATGAACAGCTTCAAAGGTGACAGAATTGTATGGCCAGTTGCTTCTATGGGCATTGAAGAAACTTCCATGTGGTGACGTCATTAGGGTTTCGACGATGTAGCATTAGGATAGTGAGTTATGACACAGGCACTAATCTATATTTGATACGATAGCAATGAGAATATGATGTGTTGACACTTTCATATGATGATGTTATAAAGGTTCTATTTGAAATTATCATATGATGTTATACATATGATCATCAGTTTTGTCCCTATGACACTCTTGTGACGACTTGTGACGTGGTGACACTATTATGATGACGTCCTGAGAGCTATAGCTTGGTGAAACTATTGCATGGTGTCGTCAAGAGGTATGACCTTGTGACACTATCATATGACATCATTAGAATGATGACGTGCTGACACATACTATAATATGATGACGTCATAAGAGTGTTTAAGTGGAGAAAAGTATTATCATAGCATAACATCATGAGAGTTACGACACAGTAAGACTATCATACGATGACGCAGTTAGAGTTATGAGGCAGTAAAACTATTATATGATGACGTCATGAGAGTTATGAAGTAGTAAAAAAATATTTTATGATGTCTCCATGAAAGTTACACTGTAATGAAATTATGACATCATGAGAGTTACAACGCAGTGAAACTATTATATGATAATGTATTGAGAGTCATAATGCAGTGGGGTACTGGGATGGTTGTGAAGGCTAGTAATTTTTTACCCTTTTGCAGCTTATTAGGAATTGTTACGTTTGCTACATGCTGCATCTCATAGCAGTAGTAGTATAATATTGCCAAACCCTCACATCATCAGCTGTACATCATTCATTTCATCTATAGACTGCACTGTTTTTAACATATTAAAATGTCACTTATTTGTCCATTAGTACATTATGCCACTTTTCAGCACAAAAGCTAATTTATTTGACAGTGTATTATGCTAAAAACAGTGCTGTCCATTGATAAAATAAATGATGTATAGATGATGGTGTGGGGTTAAGCAATAATATACTACTACTATTATTTTATTTTTATTTAATTTAGCTTTTGACCAACACATGTATTTAAAAACAGATACAAAAAATATGCACATTATATCTTTATAATATTATATACAACATTGGTCGTGTTTTGCCAGAACAGGCCTATAGAAGCCTCTGCAAGCTGGGCAACAACTATATTTATATTCATCTATGTACAAAAAGTACAAGCATAAAAGTATAAAAAATAATATACATAATAATATGTGTTTCCCGCGCCATAACCAGAGATAAAATAACTACACATTATTATAAATAGTAGCAAAAACACACTCTGGAAAGCGTAGAAACCTATAAAATAAATACAAGTACAAAACTTTTATAATAAAAATATGTGGGCTGTACGAATTGTCATGCTTTTAACATATACATCCCTATATAAAATTATTACGATTAGTCTGAAAACCATCGGCTGGCATCAGCTCGTAAAGCCGTCGCTCTACTGAAACACAATATATACATACTAATCAAAGTCGGACATGGTGGTTTGTCGACTGCCAACACCTACGTAAGCATCAGAACCATCCGTCAACCTCGCTCTCGAGTTTTTGGAAAAAGTCGGACATGGTGGTTCGTCGACTGCCAACACTCACGTTAGCATCAGAGTCATCCGCCAACCTCGCTGTCGAGTTTTTGGAAGCGTAGTGAAAAGCTTTCCCTTTTAAACACAGACAGTAAAGGTTGTGGTAATATCAATGTGGAGCATATATTCTCAGACCAAGTATTATCGTACGTCACACCCAGAGCAGCAGCAGATAATACCCCATGTACAACGATTGTTGATATCGAAATCAATTAAATGTGACTTGGACAAAACACCCAACTGTCTTTTAAATGAGCTTAAATTATCCGACATGGGAATATGTTAAGCTCATTTAAAAGACCATTGGGTGCTTTGTATAAGTCACATTTAATTGATTTCGATATCAACGATTGTTGGACGTTGTATTATTATCACATGATGTGATCATATCATGATGTCATGAAAGGTATTGTGGGAACCCGCGTCTCACCATTTGGGCTGGTTCGGGCGTTTCCGACCTTTGTTGAAAGGCGGTAGCCCGCCTAGCCTTTCGAATCGCGCTGCATCAAGCGATGCGCGTCACTTACTCCCAGGCTGCCAAGCAGGCCTGCCGAGTCGAGCAGACGTCTCGATAGACTCAAGCGCCGAGCCGCTGGCTAGGTTGTCGCGTTCTGCGTGGAGATGTGTGCACTAAATTTGTTACAACGTCTAGACTAAATAAACGAAAATGAACTGAAAAATGAAATAACCAAGTTATTTGTGTCCCGTCGTCCCGACGGGAATGAAGACTGAAGTGAAGTGAGTTGGGGCTTGTCCCACTAATCCTCTATTAGTGAGAAGTCCTACACTGACAGTATGACGACGTGACACTATCTGCTATTCCTTGGTGGACAATGGCGAGGCCACCACTAGATGGTAGATGACCAGATGATATTAGTTATTGTTTCGGCCAGTGAATGACACAAGATTCTTTCAGCTACTAGACTTTAATAAGCATTCATGACAGTATGTTACACTTAACATTAACTCGACTTGGTCTTGCTTCAACAAATTAATCCACACAAGTGACAATCTTCATTGTGCCAAAATACCAGAGTAAGAAGCAGGTTACTTGACGGCCAATCAGCTGCCTGTATGACTTATTGCCGCCCTGATGGGCCTATATGCAGCACATCATGATAAATTTCAGGCCTCAACTATTTCGAAGCCTAATTGAATTCGCGAAAACCACAAACATCGGCTCAGGTGTAGAACCATATTTTCAATGCTGGCCCACCACCGAGATCGTCAACCGCCGCCTGGTGTAGCATACACATTGCATAGGCCTACATTGACCATTTATCAGTCCCATACTCCAACCCTTTACACTCAACGCTGGAGTTGCATCCGGCCGATTGTAACTATATTAAAGTTGGAAAACGATGCTACATCTATTTATCGTACAAAAAACAGACACATAAAATGGGGAAAATTTGTTTATTAAAAATAAACATCAAATTAAACGACTACAAATAAAAAGGGCTTCACTTCAAATGTTGTTAATGTAAACGTGGTTGTAACAGAGTGAAGCCCTAAGACCAAAATAGGTATAAATTTACTTGACGGTCAGTTAACAGGATTAACCAGTGAATATTTATACATGTCTCTAATTGATCTAATCTACTATGAATATTTATACATGTCTCAAATTGATCAAATCTACTATGACTATTTATACATGTCTCTGATTGATCTAATCTACTAAGAATATTTATACATGTCTCTGATTGATCTAATCTACTATTTAAATGTGAACTTTGACTCTTGTATCATTACAAACAAATTAGATAATATCAACCAAACTATCAATAACAATCTAGTAATTGTTCACACAAAACCAAACCTATCAATAACAATCTACTAATTGTTCACATTAATATATTAATGAACATTGACTCTTGTATCATTACATACAAATTACATAATATTGACAAAATCTATCAATAACATTATTAAACAAGATTATCTGTTGTTGAGGAGGGTATGAAAACGGTCAGAAGAAAAATGAACAAAAAACTTGCAGCGGATGGAAGCGGGAGGAGGTGGGATTTTCTTGATAGACATAGAATCTGCTATATAAATTTATATTTCTTTCGGATTAATTTTTGGTTTGAACCACTCTCAAGATTTCATTGCTAAAAGAGACTGTTACAAACAAATCGAGATCCGAACAAACCACGAATTACATAGCTTGGGATTCGCCTAGGATTAATAATCTATTTTGTGTCCGATAAAAAGAGCTTTCATTTTACGGAAACTCTGTATTTATCGTACAAAAAACAGACACATAAAATGGGGAAAATTTGTTTATTAAAAATAAACATCAAATTAAACGACTACAAATAAAAAGGGCTTCACTTCAAATGTTGTTAATGTAAACGTGGTTGTAACAGAGTGAAGCCCTAAGACCAAAATAGGTATAAATTTACTTGACGGTCAGTTAACAGGATTAACCAGTGAATATTTATACATGTCTCTAATTGATCTAATCTACTATGAATATTTATACATGTCTCAAATTGATCAAATCTACTATGACTATTTATACATGTCTCTGATTGATCTAATCTACTATGAATATTTATACATGTCTCTGATTGATCTAATCTACTATTTAAATGTGAACTTTGACTCTTGTATCATTACAAACAAATTAGATAATATCAACCAAACTATCAATAACAATCTAGTAATTGTTCACACAAAACCAAACCTATCAATAACAATCTACTAATTGTTCACATTAATATATTAATGAACATTGACTCTTGTATCATTACATACAAACTACATAATATTGACAAAATCTATCAATAACATTATTAAACAAGATTATCTGTTGTTGAGGAGGGTATGAAAACGGCACATAGACACAAAGTGTCTGACCCCCACAACCCAAACTTACGAATGCATCGTAAGAGCACATATGAATTCCAACCTCTCATCTGTCTAATCCACCATTACTTGCGACATCAGAAACAACACTAATTCTAAATAGTGAAGTGCTATATAGTCTGAAATTTAGTTTTTAAATTGAAATTAGGATGTCTACAGAAGTGAAACTTGAAATTTACATGTAATGAATAGATAACCAAATAATTAAAATTTACAAATGTAGATAATAAGGGACACATTATCATAACATCTACTGTATTTATAATTCCTGAAGCAAGTCTCAGTAGTGTTTTGACTGGCTGGATTTATATGTCAGTGGAATTTTATTTTCTGTAAGTGTAAAATCTGACCCAGAAGTATACAGACCTCATTTTGAGCTGACCTAGGTATTGCAGACACACTTTGAAAACATAAGAATACCACAAAACATAGATTTAGAAGGATTTTAAGCAAATTAGGAACATGAGGAAATGGTCCACATCTTGAGTATTGCTGTATTCACTAAAAATGTTGTTTACATATACATTCAAAAGCAAGATCTAAAGAATTCTAAAAAAAAATAAAAATAATAATAATAATTTCTTACTCACGCAGTTATTGACAAAAAAGCAAAATTTTCAGCTTTTTCTTCTCTTCTACGGGAGAAGAAAAAGGACATAAATCATTCACATTCAAAGTAATTCCACCTGTAAGAATGAGCTTGTGGATATTGTATCAAAAACAGACTGGCCGAAATCGGGTTGGCAAATCACTCCCCATCATGTTTTCCATTGTTAGAACAGCTGGCGCAAGTCCTGCCGAACTAACAAATGGAAAATCATATATTTGGTTCTTCACAAAGTTTATTGCATCTGGCGCAAGTCCGGATGCATCCTGCCCATCCTTGCTAGCACTGATTTCAGCAGCTGGCGCAAATCCTGATGCTAGAATAACTAATTCCACCTGTAAGAATGAGCTTGTGGATATTGTATCAAAACCCGACTGGCCGAAATCGGGTTGGCAAATCACTCCCCATCGTGTTTTCCATTGTTAGAACAGCTGGCGCAAGTCCTGCCGAACTAACAAATGGAAAATCATATGTTTGGTTCTTCACAAAGTTTATTGCATCTGGCGCAAGTCCGGATGCATCCTGCCCATCCTCGCTAGCACTGATTTCAGAAGCTGGCGCAAATCCTGATGCTAGATTAAACTAATTCCACCTGTAAGAATGAGCTTGTGGATATTGTATCAAAAACCAACTGGCCCAAATCCAGTTGGCAAATCGCTCCCCATCATGTTTGCTATAGTTAGAACAGCTGGCGCAAGTCCTGCCGAACTAACAAATGAATAATCATATGTTTGGTTCTTCATGAAGTTCATTGCATCTGGCGCAAGTCCGGATGCATCCTGTCTATCATTACTAGCACTGATTTCAGCAGCTGGCGCAAGTCCTGATGCTGGAATTATCAAGCTAGACATAGAGCATCATGTAGTTGGCGTATAAGGCATGCAATAATTACTGCGGCCTGTAACAACTGGCCAAGTCTTGTTGTAACTGACCTTGTATTTATCGACTAATAATATGTTCTTGCAGTAGTTTAATTGAATAATTATATTGTTTTTACCTTACACTCCTACACTTGGATACTCTTCCGAATTATTTCAATTTACAAATTATTTATTATATATATATATATATATCTAAGTAAGAATGATGAAAGATTTAATTCTTGTGGCCATTTTTTTTTTTTTTTTTTTTTTTTTTTTTTTATTATTATTTAATTTCAAAGCAGTTGGATCACTAAGCTTTACAAAACAAGCAACGAAGAAGTAAACTTAGAAAGAAAAAGGTGACCCAAAACATAATTTCATAGGATCCACTTGAAACCTAAGGTCACTTTGGCAAAGCCAGAGAATGGCCTACAGGAAAACCAGCCCCTGGGATTATTCCAGAGTCATCATAAATTGGCATAATTGCATCAATTATATAAAATGAAATCAAGAGATTATCAACTATATCTCTTCTCATTAATTTAAATTATTACTGATGAGAACGTTAAATCTTAACTTTCTAACATGAATTATTTTCAAATATCCTTATGAGCACTAATATTGTATATTTTAATTTGAGATTAAGAGTAGCTGGTATGTATGCTTCATTGACCAAAAGTAACAAAAAAGAAAACTCCAATCAAAGAGGAAAGGTGCCAAAAACATAGTTTTGACAAAGACCTATCTGAAACCGAAAGCTGTACTGGCGAGGCCAGAAAATAGCCCACAGGAAACAAATCCTGACAGGAATCAGTGGGTCCACCACAAATTGGCATCAGCCAATGTGATTATCGCCTCCAGAGTTTTTCAATTCTTGCTAAATCAAATCCTAGAAACAACAATTGCTCCTCTTATTTATTTATATTATTTGTAAATTTTTGCCCTACAAATCACACGATAAAATGTACCCAAAAAATTTAAGTAACAAAGATGAAACTCCAAAAAATGAGGAAAAAAGCCAAAAACATATGTTCCTGACAACAAGACCTACCTGAAACCCCATAAGGCCGCAGTGGCAATGCCAAAGAATGGCCCACAGGAAAAACAGTTCCTGAAAGGAATCAGTGAGTCAACCACAAATTGGCATAAATGCATAAAAGCAGCCAAAGTGGTTATCGCCTCCAGAGTTAATCAATCTTTGTTAAACAAATTCTCTGAGACAATTATCATTGATTTATAAAATTAATATTGTCTATTGCATTAAAGTGAGCGCCATCACAAATGTTTACTCAGCGAATCACAACAAGAATTAATCTTCTTAACAAGATAATTTATAAAGTTGACCAAGCAAATCACACGATAAAATGTACCCAAAAAAATTTAAGTAACAAAGATGAAACTCCCAACCACGAGGAAAAAGGCCAAAAACATATGTTCCTGACAACAAGACCTATCTGAAGCCCCATAAGGCCGCAGTGGCAATGCCAGAGAATGGCCCACAGGAAAAACAGTTCCTGAAAGGAATCAGTGAGTCAACCACAAACTAGCATAAATGCATAAAAGCAGCCAAAGTGGTTATCGCCTCAAGAGTTAATCAATCTTTGTTAAACAAATTTTCTGACACAATTATCGTTGATTTATAAAATAAATATTGCCTATAGCATTAAAGTGAACGCCATCTCAAATGATTACTCAGCGAATCACAACAAGTTAACATAGTACTTTTTCAACTGAATGAAACCAAAATTTTTATGTGACAAAGATGAAACATTTTTCATCCCCCTTGACATATTAAAAGTTATCCAAATTTGGATGCAAAAATGCAAATGATTTTTTCGTTATGTCATTCCGCAAATGTTTGATAAATGAGGAACCGACCAGTGTTACTCTGCAGTTATAAGAATTCTTGTTTTATGCTCAATTTGTTAAATTTGATAATATAATAACAACGGAAATTAACGATTGAAACGAAGAATGAGTGAACGATAATGTAAGGTTTTGAGACTGACTAGACCACATGAAAAGACAACAATGTCAATGTGACAAAGATAAGGGTCATAATCCAAATAATTGGTCAGACAGATTCAATAATAACCACGCAAAGCTATTATCAAATTTATACACAAACTATTAAAATTATTTGTAACATAAATTTCCTTTATAGAATCATATAGTCATATAAAATAAAGTATAGACAGCTGAAAATTTTTAATGTGCGATTGGTTATCGCCCCAATAAGTTCGATTCTTGTTATTTTAAATCAAATTTCAAAACAACTATCACCACTCTCATTGATTTAAATTAAATCAAAATCATATGGTCATTGTGTTTTAACTTAATTTAAAGTTAACACTAGCGCTTAAATTCCTAAGATTGTATATTTTTTAGTCTACATTTTATTGAAATCATGAAAGAACAGTCCAAACCAAATTCAATCCAGATGAATTTTGTATTATGAATTTGTCACTCCAAAAATATGTCACTGTCAGAGACTGGAAGTGCTGCCGACTATTACACTAATAATGACGCTGCAACCAGTCTAATGGTAGACTAGTCTACATCGTATATTTTAATATTTTAATTTTTGATTTCATGAAATGAAACAAAAAGCGATTAGACTAGGCCTATATACGTTTTTGTAGACAGCTACAATTTTTTATTGTGCAATGTCTAGAATTAGACTATTAGACTTAAAATTAATTAGACCAAAGTCTAGTCCTAGCCCTGGCCTACTGCGGCTAGGCCAGGAGCCCATGGCAATAATAGAGTATAGTCTATAGAGTATACTAACACTAACAGTAACAGTTAAGAGTAACAGTTAAAGCCGAGACTGGACTATAAATAGACTCGAGTAACTTTGACATTTAATTAACAGCGCGTACGGATAATACTATTATTAATAGTTAACAAAAACACGAATTAAACGTGAGCGATAATATCAGAATTTTTGAAGTTGACCATGTGACTGGACCTATGTCGGCGATGATCAATCGAAGTCAATCTAAAAAACCACTGACGCATGGTTGAACATATTCAAAAACAATGCGAAACTATATCTAACATATAAAAGAACTATTGAAACGTATTTAAAATACAAGATTTTCTTGATAGACATAGAATCTGCTATATAAATTTATATTTCTTTCGGATTAATTTTTGGTTTGAACCACTCTCAAGATTTCATTGCTAAAAGAGACTGTTACAAACAAATCGAGATCCGAACAAACCACGAATTACATAGCTTGGGATTCGCCTAGGATTAATAATCTATTTTGTGTCCGATAAAAAGAGCTTTCATTTTACGGAAACTCTGTATTTTGTTTATTAATTATCCACTCTGTAGTATATAGCCCGTTGAAAAATCATGACTGTTAGTTGTAGCATCCCCTGATGACGTCAAGAGAGTTATAAAGGGTTGACACTGTTATTATGATTATACCATGTGAGTTATAATGGGATGACACTAGCTATCATCTATATACGATCATGTCATGGTGATTAGGATGGTGTAAAACTATGATTTGTTATAATGCGTCATAATATGATAGTGTCACTCGTTATGATGCGTTTACATAAGATAACACATAATGACGTCATGCTAAATGATTTGGTGACACTATTTATTATGACGTCTTGAGAATTAAGATCGAGCTGTGGAACTATTGTATGATGATTTTATGAGAGTTATGACGTAGTGAAACTATAATATTATGACGTCATGAGCATTATGAGAGTTATGATGCAGTGACAGTGACACTATCATATGGTGAAGTCTCTAGTTATACCTCAGTGACAATGTCGTGACACTATGATTATAACATTTAGGCCTATGATGACGTCATAAGTTATGTTAGGATGACACTACTGTGCGATGACATAATGGGTCTGATAAAACATACACACTAGCATTATGATGGCGTCATGAAAAGTGACAATATCTTATGATGAAACCATGCATGAGTCATAGTACAGTAGCGTATGCGAAGGTGTCAATAGTTCATGTTGTGTTAGACTATTATAGGCCTAGATAGGGGAGGACGGGGCATGTTCGAACACCGGGGCACGTTCGCACCCTGCTGGTAACTCAGAATTGAGGGCCACCTGGTGAATTAAAAATATAATCAATGATTTACCTCTCCCTCAAGTCACTGTTTCTCTCAAAATTCATGAGCTACAGTTTTTTTTGTTTTGCTCTCGATTCAAATACGTGATTTTTTACTCATTTTATGTTATTTAGGTATTTTTTTCCAAATACTGTGTGAACTACAGTTTTAGTAGTTAAGTAACCATTTGTTGTTCTATAAATAGAACACAGAGGTATACAACATACAGGGAAAGTATTTTTGAACCATCACAAGGGGTACGGGCAATAATTGGGGTTGAAGCTGAAATGGAATTACGGGGCACGTTCAAACGCGTTTGGATATGCCCCGGAAAGGGTGTGAACATGCCCCGAACTAGCCTCACAACCAATGGTCATAATTGCAACATAGTTTATCTTATTCACACATGTCCACACTCACCCATACATGCTGGCACTTACTCAGCCACACATTATCACACTTTTTCATACAACACATGCTGTTTTGTCTGGTAACCCAGAGGTTGGTGGATAACCGTGATAAATAGCGCCGGTGGCCTGATGGACAAACTGCCATTGCCCACTGCTGGCAACGTTATGGGAGACTGACAATGTGCTGCTACCTTGTGAGTGGCAATATCACACTGTTGCTATTTATGCAAAATGCAATAATAAAATACAAAGGATTGCCAATTATTGTCATTGTTGTATTGCACTTTAATAACCGGGGCATGTTCGAGCGGTACTGGTCAGACATGCCCCAGAGGCAGGGCATGTCTGACCAGTCTGGTTGTAATCACATTTTGCGCTATATTGTTTAAAATATACAAGACAACTAATTATAAATTTCAGTGGGGCATCATACATTTGGAAGGACTATATGTATGCAATAATGAGTGATTTAGGTAAATAGCTAGTGAACAGGTATGCTTTATGTCTTCGAACATGCCCCGTCCTCCCCTACATTTCTCATGTATGTGCTGGACCACATAGGGATAGGTGGGCCACTGGTGGCTCACTTTCCCCCAAAGGTCGATTTTGATGACGGAAGCAATTTTGGAAAACATGGCAAGCAAATTAGGCCTATAGATTTTGGCAGGGTTTTATCACATACACCACCCTCAACTTCCCCTCAAAAAAGTAAAATATCTGTCATTAAAACCCTGCACGCCAGACAACTCGCTATGAAATTTTACTTTTTTCCAAAAACAAAACAAAAAAAAACAGACAAAAAACACAATGTGTTCTGAGGCACAGCTTTAAAAAAAATACCAGGTGGTCTGTCATCAGCTGCCTATTGTGATGTCACAATGGTACTTTAATCTTTAAAGGGTGAACTTCGCAGTCCTCCTCACGGAGTATCAGGCGAAGGGTTTGAGCTGAGCGGCCGACCAGACTAACCGCTCAGTTGGCTCTTGAAAGCTGCTATTGATCTGGATTCAATAGCAGCTGGTGGAAGATGATTCCAATCGGGTATGGTTTTGTACAAAAAAGAATTTTGTCCCAGCGTGGTGTTAGCTCTAATATGTTTGAATGATTTTTTATGTCCACCACAAGTTCTTTCATCTGCTGGGGTTAAAAGGTCACTGACAGGTACAACAATTAATCCGTTTGAAATTTTGTACAGGCTTGTCAGCCTGGAGTTCTTTCTTCTAGTTTGTAAGTCAGTCCAGCCTAGATCTTGGATAAGAGCTGTTACACTTGATTTACGCTGGTAGTTGTTAGTTACGAAACGTGCAGCAGCTCTTTGAATTTTGTTTAATTTATCGATGTCACCTTGCCTGTATGGATCCCATACAGGACAAGAGTATTCCAAAAGTGACCGAACCATTGAAAAATATGCAATCTCTTTTAATTTTGAGGGTCATCCCTTTAAATTCCTCCTCAAGAGACCCAGTGTGGAATTAGCCTTACTCGCAATTTTAGAGATGTGATCCCCCCATTCCAGGTTCTCACTGATGCTGACTCCCAAGTAAGGTGAATTTGTTACTCGTCCGAGTGTGACCCCTTTGAGCTGGTAGTCTGATGCTATCTCTTTAGCCCGGGGTCTTTTCACTCGGAGGACAGAACATTTGGATGGGTTGAATTTCATCCCCCAAATGTCTGCCCAGCGCTCCAATTTTGTTTAATCCTCCTGTAGCTTTTTTTGATCGTCCTTAGATTTTATGGGCCGATAAAGGAGGCAGTCGTCAGCAAAGAGTCGAACATCAGATGAGACCGAGGATGGGAGGTCATTAATGTAGCATAGAAATAAAATCGGGCCAAGTACTGTACCCTGTGGTACACCAGAACCTATATGAGCAGTGTCCGAAAAGCTACCATCTACTACTACTTTTTGTGTCCGAGTGGTGAGAAAATTTCGAATCCAAAGTAGTGTAGGTCCCCTAATTCCGTAATGATCAAGTTTGTGTAGTAAACGTTGGTGGGGAACTACATCGAAAGCCTTACTAAAATCTAAAACAATTAAATCCGTTTGAATTTTGTCCTCGTAATTTTGAACCAGATCTTCAGTGGTCAGTAGTAATTGGCTTTCACAAGAGTGCTCTGCACGGAAACCGTGTTGCACAGAAGTTAAAATTTTGTTTTTGGTAAAGTGGGTCATGATGTTCTTGCAAATAATGTGTTCGAGCAATTTGGCACAAACACATGGCAAGGAGATCGGCCTGTAATTAGAAGCAGTATGCCGATCTCCCTTTTTGAAAACAGGGGCTACATTAGCCTCGACCCATTCATCTGGTAATTTCCCGGTCCGGATAGAGTGTTCGAAAATATCTGTTAAAAAAGGAGATATCTCTTTGGCAGCATTTTTGAGGAGTAAATTTGGGAGCTCGTCAGGTCCGGGTGCTTTATCGACGTTCAGTTCACTCAATAATTTAGTTATACCAGATTGTGTAATTTCAATATTATTCATGGGAGTTGTTGGTGGTCCTTCTAATTTAGGCATATTAGCTGTCCTCATCAGTAAATACTGAGCAAAACTGTTGGTTGAGGATTTCGGCCTTGCGCCTGCTGTCTGAATGCAGTTGGCCATCATGCAATAAAGGAGAGACACCACACCTATCCTGACGCTGTGATTTTATATTGCGCCAGAAAGGCTTTGAATTTTTAGTTTCCAGAGATGTTAAAAGTTTGTCGTTAATAAAGGACCAACGGGCACGTCTAAGATTTCGCTGCGTGTCAAGTTTCTGTAATTTATATTTTGCCCAAAGGTCAGGTCTTTTTGAAGTTTTCGCTCTGTTATAAAGTCTTGCCTTTTTTCGAATAGCCTTGCGGAGCGATTTATTAAGCCAGGGCAAGTTCTGGCGTTTAGATGTTAATTTTGTTGGTACAAACTTATTCAGGCAGTCCATCAAGATGGACTTTAACCTCAACCATTTTTCATTTACCGAATTATTGGGGCTGTCTTTGGAAAAGGAGGCCCAATGTCTCCTGATTTCTTGCCTGATGTTTTCCCAACTTGCTTTTTTGAACTGACGCACTGGGCGAGCGGTTGAACGTCGATACGGGGGGTTGATGTCGGCTTCTGTCAGTAGGCCTACTGCACAGTGGTCCGAAATTCCGGGTACGCTGCGGGATGATTTTATTAATCCTGGTTTATTAGTTATACAAAGGTCTAGAATGTTTTTGTCTCTGGTGGGTTCTTTTTGTACTTGGATCAAGGCATGATCATCCAGGCTAGACAAAAGGTGCTCGCACTGCCCCTTGTTGGTGGCAGAGGGCAAAACTAGACTATTTTCCCAGTCTATGTCCGGAAGATTAAAGTCTCCACCAAGGATGATGGTTTGGTTTGAATTTTTTGGAAGAAGATCTAAAGATCTGCTGAATTCTTCCATTTTTTTAATTTTTGAGCCAGGAGGTCGATACAAGGATCCGAGAATTAAGGATTTTGATTTTTCAAAGTGGACTTTCGCCCATAAAAGTTCCGCGTCTGTAACAATATCAGGCCCCTTAATTACACCAACTTCATTTTTATGAATAGTTTTTTGCTTTTCAAACTTCCAGAAGATATGAAAATATATATTTATTCTCCAAATGAAACATTATATAGATCTGTTGTAATGAGTGGTAAGTGTGGCATTCAGCTGTTGAAAATGTGGCCCTGCGGAACGTCTGGCATTCCACTTAGGCCTACATGACTTAGGCCCTAAACAAATCACCAGTTGAATCAGTGAATGGTGCCTTGAAGGAACTGACAGTATCACTAAATTGTCCCCTTGTTGTGACCTAATTTTCTGTTTTGAAACTCAGCAGTGACAAACTGAACTTACAGAAAATGGAAATAGTGTTATGCTCGGATCATCGTATGAATCATAACTATATTTTCTAGACGTTTGATTATTCTAAGATTATAGTGATGTAACAGTGTACCTTTCAAAAAGATTTTTGCGATTGTTGAATGTCATGAACTGACCATTTTTTAATTTATTTTGCTAAATGTATTCATTATCGCCCACCAACTCTAACTCTAAGACTAACTTATACTATAGACTATACTCGCCGTCAAATTAACCAGGGCCCAAAAGCACATGTCACAAAAGCCTGGAAAGCGAAATAGAGAGTGAAGAAATACAAGAGAGCCGAAAAAGGCAGCAATTATGAAAAGTGAGAGAGTCTGACTCTGAGAGACAATGAATACCAGAGAGCCTAGCCCTAAAACATTAAAAATAAAATGGTAAATAATAATCACAAGGAAGTAGGGCTTGTGCAATCATAGTCATAAAATACCATAGCCGTGTTGTCCACTCCGAGGCCGTTGATAGATGTATTTGCTTTACCCGACTATTCAACATGGTGGTGACTGAGAGGGATCTCGATCCCAAGGGCTGAAAAATGTCTATTATAACTTTTTAATGGTTACCCTCATGACCCCCTCGAACCCTCACTCACAACCCTCAACCTTCGACCCACAAACCCCTCGACCCACAACAACAACAAAATATTTTTTAACCCATCAGATGGTAACCAAATAACGATCACAGCCCGAAAATGGGAACGAAATGTCAGGCAGGCATCCCCTCTACTCTAGTAACCAAATATTTCTACTTCAAGTAGGCCTAATATATATCGGAACGCTACAAGTTTCCGAAGTTCCCAAATTCAAAATAACTTCCCATGTTCCAGGAACTTCAAGTCACAATGCATATGAAACCCACTGCAGGCTGTTAAATCAATTATATAATTATTATATATAATTAGGCCTATTCTGTGAAACACAGGAATTACTTTAATGGTTACTCGGTGAAAACAGTGCTACATAGACACCCCTCTCCCATACTTCATTGTATCAGCTAGCTCGGTGAGCGTGTGCTATTTATAGATTATAACCCCAGTTTCGGGAACATGGGCGCTGTAGCGGTAGCAGGTCACTTCGTACCATGTCCACTTCGTAACCTACCACTTCGTACCACAAAAAATAATAGACCTACCAGTTCGTACCACCTCTACCTACCAGTTCGTACCACCTCTACTTACCACTTCGTACCTACCACTTCGTACCACTTTTTTTAAATGTTTTATGTCGGGAGATGGAGTCTATTAGAAATCTTATAATAATAACAGTAGATATAATAATAACAATATTGAATATATATTTTCTAAACTCTAACAGTAGATTCACGCTCGGGAACCTACATGCATTTGAATGAACTGTGACGTATTATAACTTCGACAGTTTTTAATAAAATATTAAGTGTGATACATTGTTGGAATCGCTTTATTACAATAACTTTGTTACAAAACGTCGTATTTTATCTTTTTATTGTGTTAGGATTACGGGTATTAAAGCAGCATTAAATTCACGACAATTAATGTAAAACTTCTGTATTCAATTCACGCTAACTTACTCGAATTTGAACCACTTATAACTTTGGCAGTTAACAATTTATTATCAAGTGTGACACATCGTTGGATCGCTTACATGTGATATGTAACGTTGCAATGTCGTCAACAAATATTTTTCTTAATTAGGCTTTAAACAATTAAAATAAACGATTTCACTTACTCTTCCATTTGTGCAACCGGCAGATCATAGGATTGATTGGCGTCGTCAACTACAAATGTAGTGTTGTTGATTCTGGCAGTGTCATCACCACCATCTACGTCCATTTCATCAGATAACACACTATCATCCTGTAATGACAATCACGCAAACATCTAGGTCAACATAGAATAAATAAGCATTAAGATATAATACGTATGTTGATTGACTGTTCAGGCTGAAATGATAAATTAAACATGTTTTAACATCAATATGTAGCAATAGACATGTAAGGCCTACTCATGGTAGTTATCCCCATTTCTAAAAATTGTTTAATTCCTATAAACATTGGCCAATCTGTACCCGGCACACATAAATAGTACTTAGTAAATGAACAACATACCTCAGACATTTCCTCTACAGATTCTATCGCCATGGCGATGTCCGCAGCACCGTCGCAGTCGTGACAGCGCCAATCCAACAATGTCTCGAGACCGCTGTTCAGTCTCCTGGTGATACCTGACAATAATAAAAGTAAAGCTGAGTTGTGAAGGGAGTATCACCTCGGAGAAGGTGACGAAAGGCAATTGGATTTTAAAAGTGTTGATTATAAAATTACAATAATTAAAAACAGACAAATACTTATAGATTATTAGTCTAAAAACTAATTACTAATTAGTCACAAAATCTGAGAATTATTTTCACCCACTTGGAGTTGTGCCGCAAGCCACAACTTCAAGTGTGTGGACATTACTCATATTAGTGTAATTTGAGACGGAATATTTGCATCAATAACAGTGACTTAATCGCCTAAAAAATGAATTAATAATGACTATAGTAGTGATTAGGGTGAAATGGTTAATCTTTTAGGTTCATTTCTCGAAATGTAGGGCCGGTTTTCATATGGCACTTCACATAGATAATTCTATAACACTAATATTGAGCATGTTGAAGGCCTACTTTATAAACGTTTTATTATAATTTATAACACATGATTATCGGGGAAAACTAACGGCTTAAACGTGATGTAAAAACGATTGAAGATGGAAGAGTGCCGAGCTCATCTGGTGATGTATGCTAAATTCTATTTTCAAATTGATAAATTAATTAGGCCTCTAAATCGGTCTCTCTCTACATATCCAAAGGGTGCCAGCCGTGCGAGAATTAACGGCTTAAGCGATGCGAAGGTGTGTTTTTCTAACAATGCCTGTGGCAATTATCTCCAACACCTGCACTGATTATAGTAATGGGATTAGACTATTGACGTTCTAGAGCCAAGTACAGTGCGTCTGAAATTTTTTTTGAATAATATTTTTATTTTGATACAGTTTTTATGCTATCAGCTGGTAAGGAGTATATTATCAACTGATTATGAGTATAATAATATGTCTCCTTGTTGAAATTATTAAAGTGCTACGTACAATATTTACCAAACAGTAAAGTATAAACATAAATTTTATCAAGCGTGCGCTTTATCACTTCGATTACGATTTCATAATTATAAGCTGTTTCATAATAAAGTAAGAAATGTTATCTTTTTTGTGGTTTATTCAACTTCATATAATAAACTGTTGTAGAGTTAGTCCACGAAGAGGTAAGTGGAAGCCTATAAAACCCTTCAATCGCTAAGCGCGACTATTGTAATGTTCACCCACTTTAAAGTTGTGGGTTGCGGTAGCAAGACACAACTTTAAGTGGGCGAAGATTTAAAATATTTAATTTAGCAGTTGAGGAGTTAACATGGTTAAGCTGTCATATCAGCTTGCAAAGGTGAGTTGTGAATTACTCCCACTGATACCCTACCTGTTAGGGATTAGCTCTGAGCCAGGGGTGTTGTGAGTGATAGCTGAAGCTATCATCGGCTTGCACAGTGGAAAGCTGTGATCTCAATTTTAAACACTTAGCAGGCCTACCTGTAGTAATCATGTAGTAATCGATCATCAATTATCAAATTTAAAAGATAGATATGATAAAAATCAATCTGCAGAATGAAATCCATACATATAGGCCTATATATATATAGCATAGCGTGCGTTTTAGGCCCCTATCTCTTCGATTACGATTTCTGATTTATAAGCTGTTTCATAATAAAGTAAGACATGCTATCTTTTTTGTGGTTTATTAAACATCATATAATAAATTGTTGTAGAGTTAGTCCACGTAGAGGTAAGTGACAGCCTAAAACCCTTAAACTACTATTGTAATGTTCACCAACTTGAAGTTGTGGCTTGCGGTAGCAAGACACAACTTTAAGTGGGTGAACATTTGAAATATTTAATTTAGCAGTTGACGAGTTGAGCTGTCATATATCAGCTTGCGAAGGTGAGTTGTGAATTACTCCAACTGAGACCCTACCTGTTAGGGATTAGCTCCGAGCCATAGGTGTTGTGAGTGATAGCTGACGCTGTCATCAGCTTGCACGGGGGGACACAGGCCTACCTGTAGTAATCGTGTAGACCTAGTAATTGATCATCAAATGCGACGTAAAAAATATAATATCGTAAAAAAGTCGTAATTTATATGATGTAGCTAGGCTACTAAATAAAGTATTGATGCAATATATTGAAATACACACAGCAATACATGACATCGACAAATACATATATATAGCATAAGAAACCTGTCTAAATAATTAAGACAAAGACATATATTTATTTCTGATTATTCTGAAGAATTGCAGAATGTAATCCATACATATACATATATTGCGTACAAACTGGTACGAACTGGTAGCTTTCTGGTACGAAGTGGTAGGTACGTTGGTACGAACTGGTAGCTTTCTGGTACGAAGTGGTAGGTTACGAAGTGGACATGGTACGAAGTGTCTAGAAACCGCTGTAGCGGGCATCAAAGCCAACACAAGCGGGGACACGGGGAACTCACCCAATGTTGTCTCACTACTGGGCCAACATCTCCACAGCTGGCACAACATTGTCTGCACAGGGACGCTATGACTTTTAAATGCCGCACGCATATAGGAATAGGATATATGTCTACCGACACAGAATCAATTATGCCCTATTTATTGATTTTTGGCCTAATAAAAACAAGTGTGCCTACGATATAAATGAAAAGGGCCCATCAATAGGCCTTACACGATTAGGCCTATAAATTAAACCATAATTAACCCATTTTTAACTTTAGTTGAGGGGGTAATTCGGAAAGGTTGTGGGTCGAGGGGGTTGTTGGTAGAGGGGTTGTGGGTTGAGGGTAGAAGGTCGAGTGTTGTGGGTCGTGGGGTCGAGGGGGTTGTGAAGATAACCCTTTTTAATGACTGTGTGGGCTGTGGGCTGAGCATGCGGCATGTAACTGAAATGTTACTGATTCTAAGTAAAAACTATTTTCGACCTGATTATTCAACATGTTCAAGGGCAAGTCTTTGATACGATCGTCCAAAGAAATGGTACACGATTTTGTACTGGGTCAATCTGTGGCCGAAACCTCTTTCAGCCACTGGGGCTATAGGTACCAGTCCACCTACAAAAGTGAAAACTTGCCTGGTACATTAAAAGTTTGAATTGCTAAAATAGATTAAACCATTTCAACAATAAAAACTAGCATAATCTGGAAGAATCTTGATACTCCTTGCAAAGTTTGAATTTGGCTAAAATTGGGTGGTGGGCTAGTTTTTTTTTAATTGATCAGTTAGCATGGTTAGTAGGTACTAGCGATTCTCTGTGCACAGGTTGTAGGCCTACCCCCATGAGGTAAATAGGTAAATTAACCCCAGTAGTAAATATTTTGAATCAGTGATTCAAATCATCGCCTGAAATAGGGGGGCTCGTTGGGCACCCCCCCCCCCCCCCACAATTTTTTTCTGTAGGCTTTCTGAGATGTAATCCCCCTGCTATGATCCGTCATTTTTTTGCTGTACCTAATCGCAGCTTGCAGAGAGCATGTATACACAATTAACCCACCACATGATCAAGATGACAAAATCCGAAAGTTCTGTAACTGAGAGAAAATTTAAAGTCTATTTTGTTGTAATTAGAGCCCTGATCCTGCTAAATAAAGCCTGATATTATATATCTTAATTTTCACAACTGACTGGGTGGAACTGTATACCCAAACGATCCAACCACACCTTAACGAATAGCCCTACAGAGTATTTTTATATTGCTCTATTATCATTGCCACATGCTTCATAATATTTTTCTAACACTCTCGCCTCAACATGAAATGGTAACTAATACAACTCCAGCTTCATCACATATTGTACTCGTTTGAAATAATAATGTATTCACGAAATATAACGTACCGTGCAAATGATTATCCGCAAAACAACTACATGGTCAACTATGTTAAATAGTTTCTCTAGAATTTCAAAAAACTTGAAATATTTCAATTGTTAAAACTGTTCTATTTCAATTAAGAAATGCGTGAATAATGATATCGCTACATGTCCAGAATTATACAAAAATGTGTAAGGGGAAAATCATGGACAAATTATAATGTAGTATAAATCGTGTAGGCCACACCAATAAGTTATAAAATCGAACTGTAACCAGGGTTTGCACCAGGAATGTTTGAGTGGGGGGGATCCACAAGGGTTGGGGGTCTGGCAAGAGAAAAAGAATTGGAGGGTCTGGCGGAGAAAAAGAATTGGAGTTTCAAATTTTAGTGCTTAAAATGGCCTAATTTACCTGAAATAACAGCAAAATATAGAAAACCCACGATATAGCATCTACACTATATATGATAATTAAATAATAGCCTCCTCTAATACCCCCCCCCCCCCCGCCTCTAATCACAGGGGGTGTTCTAATTAATATGACAAATAAAATGTAGGTAGGGGCCTAATAATTTATATAGGCCTAGGCCTATTATAATTCATATTTTCTCCTTAGGGCCTATCTTTTCCTTATAAAAAATGGCAACCTGAAAATTTATTTATACATAGGGCTACATACCGGTAATGTTGTTATTCGTGTAGAACAGTTTCTGATAGTTTCCATATATTTACAGAAA
Organism: Flabesymbios commensalis; assembly: GCA_964017125.1. NCBI lineage: Eukaryota > Metazoa > Annelida > Polychaeta > Terebellida > Flabelligeridae > Flabesymbios > Flabesymbios commensalis. Next base: position 52,466,933 of record OZ024912.1, read on the forward strand.
TAATTACGAATTAAAGTCTGCTACTTTTCTCATAATCATAAAATGGGCTACATAAAAAGCTACAACTTATTATATAGGCAAATAGCTGATACCGGATAGGCCTTAGTCCCAATATGTGCCTGAAAGTTTACAACTGGAACATTCACATTTTGGAGAGTGCATAACAGCAAGTATGACTAGATGCCTTTATCTAATAAATCTCTACATGTGCTAGGCCTACCGTATATAAAAATATATATAGGCCTATATATATTCTGTGCGTGCAAAACAAGCATTGATTGTCATAGTCTATTTACCTTACATTAAATAGTCCTCCAAACTATTTCCATTTAGCTGCTAGCGTAGCATGAACATGGCCTTTTGTTTATTACGCCAATAGTAAAGAAATTGAGAATATAGACCCCCGCGCCAACCAGCCGGGAGATAACCCCCATCACCTTTTTTCAATAAGTGAGCTGAGCCAAAGTACCAAGATGACAGACAATGTGCACAAGAGGAAAGATCAACAAACATGCTCTGCGGAATTTTGTGGAGATGTTTTTTTATTTGCTCACTTCACAGCCAGTAACCTCACTCTATTCAATAATCATCTGAAAATAAACTCGCCCCATCTTACAAAGTAAGTGAATATGTAAATAAAATTGACCAAAAACGGTAAATATCGATATGAGAGCGAAAAAGCATCCACCACGCTGAAAGGTGAATCAGGGTATACCGGTTAGGTAGATACATTCAAATCCAAGCACTGAAACAGTCATTTTGATGCAATGATGGTTTTTTCGTGTTTTTGCAGGATTTATGTGCATTTGTGATACACTGCAATAAAATTTGAGCTAAATTATAATTTCTCTTACAGTTTTGTTGGCCTGCCCTATGGCTACGTTTCCTCTTGGGGCGGACCGAGAGGGTAAAAATGAAAGTTTCATAGCCATGGCATAAGGATGAAAATCCATCAAATTTTTTCTTCTTCCATGACCCCCCACTCGTGAACTTGAAAAAAAAATGCATTATATTACTGCAACCCCTATTTATTTACTTTCTTCACGTACATCTTTTTAGTTTGAAACCCCTGTCACCAGATCCATTCTAAGAGCTTTGGAACACTTTTTGGATGGTAAAATAGAGATAAGCCTACTCATATCAAATCAGGTGAAAATCTCTGCAGATCTCAAATTGCTGCTAAAAATGTCAATTTAGAAGGCTTTAGCCATAAATTAAAACTTGAAACTAGTAGTCCTGCATAGGCTGACTGGGTGTAGCTGCCTACTGGAAGAATTCTCAGATAATTTTGTGACTGTCTGTTTGTGTTTGATCTGCCCGAATGTGATACCGGTAACAACAGAAGGACTGATGCATCGTCATGACATGCAGCATACGTGACTACGGTACTAGCAGGCATACATTGCTGGTTAATCTGTATCTGTATGTTACGTGGCAGTAAGCACTATTGTATCACTGGGCCACGGTAAATCACCTGGGCAATTATTTTGAAAAGGTTAATATCACAGTATTCATGGTATTTCAATCATACCTCCTCGGATTTCATGCTACTTCAGTTTTCAAGGTTACAATATTTTTCGTAATCTATCTCATATTTTTCTTTTCAGAAAAACCATGCATGCTGAAGACTGGTGTGAAGGATGGGCCAAGCTATGGGAAGAGTTTCTACATTTGCAGTCAACATATTGATAAATGTAGTTTTGTAAAAAATGCTGGGTATGTGCACATTTTTGACTGCCGGTTGAGTTTTCCATATACCTAGCTAGCACGAGGCATTAAAAAAAGTAGAGTACACGTACTTAAGTTGTGTCATGACCAACAAGTTTAAGAGGGTGAAAATTACTCATATTTGACAAACATTTGCAATTCTTGATGTTTAAACACTCATTTAATTCTTAATAACAGTGATTTGAGCAGTTAATAACACAAATTAAAAGCACTTGTAATCGTGTATAGCACCCAAGACGTGATAATGCTTAAAGGTTAATGTCTGATTGCTTGATTACTACATAATAATCATGTTGTTTGCTGCTTTTCAGTGATGAAGTCAGAATGAGAAAGTGTCCTCATCATCCAGATGCTGTGATTGATTTGCAAGCATTGCATATTAGTCGTTCTAAGAATGAAAAAAAGTATGAATATGTCTACCTTTTTCAGCAAATAAAATATAGAAAACTATTAACAAAAATTTTGCATCACTTTAGTGAGTTGGATGACCCTATTGTTTTAAGTTGCATGTACGCCTATTTTGCACACATAACAACCTGAATTCACACATGGTGACCAACTTATTTCATCAATGCATGTACTTGCAGAAATTGAGGCCTCCTTTTCAATAAATAAGAAGAATTTGATTGAACCTCACACAAACCATGTCTAACAAGTTTTGAATTGAGAACAACTTTTATGATATCGAGTGATAAATGTCAAATCTTTTAAATAAAAAATTGTAAAAATGCAATTTCTATATCATGCAGTAGCGTTTGTGGTCTTGTTTATTCTAAACTTTTGCAATATTTTTACTATGAAAATACAAAAAATTGTTCGAAATTTTAAGGGATTCACTTAAACAAAATCTTTTTTAAAATCTTATTGTAAAATGTTTAATATTTTATCAATTTTTTTTCAATAAAAATAACTTTAGACATTCACTTTTATGATATTTTTTATGTGTGGTTTGTCTATTTAAGTGTAGATTAGATAAATATTTAGATATGTAAATCAATTTTGATTTGTATTGATAAGTTTTAAAGTTGTTTTAAAATTGAGTTTACATGTAATTATACTTGTAATAAATAAAAAAGGATCTTTGCATATACTAACAACCATGATAACTATAATGTTTCAGGCAATTCTACAGATGTTTGATATCACGATCAGAGAAAAAAAACTGGTGTGGTAATTGGATTTTCGAAACAAGCAAGGTAAAAACTGATTTTCACAGGTAAATTTAAAATAAAATTCTAAAGCCACGCTAATTTGATCGTTAGCTCTTGGAAAACTGGTTCTGAAAAAATTGGGGCCAGTGGGTTTCTTTTTTTATGTAACAAATTATGATCAATGGAAATTTGGTTTATAAGTTAGTAGAGGTCCTACCATTTTTGTTGTTTTGGCAAAGCCCAAAACATTTTAATGACTATTCCGGCAACTCGTAGACATTTGTATTTTATTCATGAATTCGACCACAGGCTGCAGTCTCAGGGTTCCTTGCAAATTAACAAATACACTGGAGCATCAAGTATTATTAGTTTGACACAAAACAAAAAATATGGACCTTGACAATTTTCACTAGACTACTGGATACATCACAGAATTTGTCATTTCATGCGAAGCTATATCATGCCATTTCACATGGTACTCTATGGTCATTTTGGAGATGGCCCCTAGACTCAGTTTGTAGTCATTTGACAGTAGGATAGTTACACAGAAATGGACGGATTGTGCCGAGGCAGGGGTGAGGTGTAGACTACTATTACAAATGTACAGTGATTGGTGGAATGGAGTGGTGATGTGTTTTTTTCCAGCAAACATAAAAGTTTGAATTAATGTTGGGCCACCATCTGTGATGCTGGCCCAGCATTAATCTAACATTGTTTCGAGTTTACTGGGTTTAAGCCTGGAAAAAAAACACCTGTGACTGAGGTTACTCTGACAGCATGCCCAAATTTTACATGGTATGGGCTACTGGATGTGTGCAAGCTTCACCCACTAGAAAGTGGGTGAACATTACTCATATAAATTTGTTTTAATTTCAGACCAAACATCAGCAAATCTTGATTTAAACACTCATTTCGCTCCCAGTAACTGAGACTTACACGGCAAATAAAACGTATACCATGAAACACGACTATAGACGCGCTTAGTGGTTTAACCCTTTCAAACCTGAATTTACCAGTGTCATCTTCATCCACCACAAGCCGCGAATTGCTGTCGCAATTCTCGACTTGTAGTGGATGAAGATGACTTGCAGTGTGTGGCAATTGAAAAAAAATGTCGCTATTATTAAAACAGTTCCATCAAAATTTTCTATCAAAAACCCCTAGATTTTAGAACATTTAGTCATTATTCTGAGATGGGAAATGATGCTTTGATGCATCATGAAGGTTTAAAGGGTTAAGTGTAAATATGCAATGCTCTCATGGACCTAGTCAATACAGGGTGTGTTCCAGGTGGTGCCATCTATCATCGTTATGCCTGCCAGATGCAGGTTGGCAGATTCATTTTTGCTGGAAACTTCGTATTTTTCCTTGAGTCTTGACTGAATTTCATTTAAAACTGTACTCACTGTTTACCTTCTAGGGATGTAGGGTGTGGCGGCGTGCTCCATAATTGTCATATTAACCCTTTCAAGCCTGAATTTACCATTGTCATCTTCACCCACTACAAGCGGCGAATTGCTGTCGCAATTCTCGACTTGTAGTAGATGAAGATGATTTGATATGGTTTAATAATTAAAGAAAATTGCCATGTATTGGTAAACCAGTTTCATGGAAATTTTCATTCTCAAACCCCCTAGTTGTAGGAAAATTAAGGCTGTTTTCAGGGATGTAAAATGATGCTTTAATGCATCGTGAGGATTTAAAGGGTTACATGTAAGCCATGGCCTGTCAGTGATATACCTGTCAATGTCATACACGTATTTACATTACAAGAATGAGCCTTTGTTATTAGAAATACCAAAGAGATGACTGAAAGTGTTGTTCTGATTAAAACTACAGTTTAGAGTGCATTTCGTTATAAACCTTCTCAGTGCGGAGACCGTCTTTATAGATCAGAATCTGACGTCTGTAGATGTATAAATAAAAAAATTATAAACACCGAAAGAAGTATTCAACACTGATAGAATAATCACCATAGACCCATAACATAGGTATTCAAGTGAATCCGAAATCGCTTTTAAACAAGACATTCATGATGATTTTAAAATTTGGTCTCCATGATTTATGCAAAATGAATTCATCGTTATCAGGTTATAAGGGTTAACATGTATGTCTACAAGGAGAGATTCTAAGGGATATATTTTATTCCAGGAGACATGTCTGCGACAGAAAGAAAGTGATTCACCAGACTGTAATTCAGCACATGGAAATATATCAAAAACAAAGACTGAAGACAAATGTAAGAATGATTCAGAAACCTCTAATGATATTAAAGAAAGCCATTGTGAAGAAATCAGAAAAACTGTAAAACAAGATGAATATGGTGGATTTGCTGCAGTTGCGGCTAAGGCAATTAACAAAGGATCAGATAATGGTGAACTGTCGTCCACTACATGTTCTTCTGCTCACAACAATTTATTAAGCAGCAGTATGACTGATTATAGGAACAGCTCTGTTTTAGAGAATAGTGACGGCGAGGAAGAACGGGATGAAAATAAGAACACAGATAGTGATGATGACTGTCAAATTGTCAGTATAGAAAAAGGAGTAGGGGAGATGAAGCTGATACAAGGTAATGAGGTTGAGCAATCAAGTGCTTATGAGGGTTCATCTCATGGAGGAGTCAAATCTCTGCCAGTAACACAAACACAAGTTATCACAGTTAAAAACTCTGCACCAACCATTCAACAATCTCAAATATCACAAGTAATAGATCTTGACACACTTTCAGAAGACCTGAAGAGGTCTATGCCAACTGGGAGCACTGCCACCAGTTCAAAACCAGAACCTGACAGACATCAACCTGCACCTAAACAACTCGTCTCCAACCCTCCTAATGTCAGGGTCGCAAGAGTGCCACCTGAAATGGCGCAATCCTTTTTAAAATTACAACGAGATAGGAATGAACTACAAGACAGGCTACTTAAACAAGAGGTGTGTCAAATTTTCTTTTTAAGGTCCTTCGTTTGTATTTTAAGGCCTACAGTTACAGTTTGTGGATATTTTTAAAAGGGAAAGTTAAAAGGTATTGATACGAAGATCAAAACTTTCAACCTTTTTCAAAACTACTTGTAGAATTATTTTATCTGAATTTTTGCTTGAAAATAACACTTTGTTGTAACAAATTAAGTTCTTAGCTAATAAATTATGCCACATTAATTTTGAAATTATTTCTTAATTAGTTTGTACCTATTTACCATATTTTATGCAGTAGATATAATATATTTAAAACTAAAAAGTTTTTGTCTTTTGTTTAATTTAGTTTCAATTAAGACTGAAATTGTGTTGTTTTTTCTTGTACATAGAAAATTTTGAGGTCTATAAATTCTGCAAGTCTACCCGATGGTGGTCAGAAATTGAGGACATTAATAAGTGATTTAAAGGAGTCAATCACAGATTTGGATGCTAAGATTAAGCTGCAACAATCTGAAATACTCAAAGCAGGTAATTTGCCTCTTGAATTTTGCTCTTTCTGATTCTTTGTGTTAGGAATAAAACTTGTCCTGCTAAATTGTCAACCCTATTTATTTTCATTTAACTTGAAGCTGGGATTTCTAACACAACTTCGAATGACAAATAATATTTTTATATATGAAATGTAATTATTTTATTAACAGCATCTACCACAAATGATTTTACCAATTACAACACAACATGGCATTTAATTTTTTTAAAACCATACATGTATGTATACATGTAATGTATGCATAAGCATAACACCATCAAGTGGTAATTTTTCTAAAGTATCATATATATCTACGGACAATCACGAATGAATTAAATTTACAAAAAGAAAATCGCGCATATTTTTAATACCCCTTACCAGTTTCTAAAATGAACAGCAATTTCATTTTTCATGTCCTTAACCCTTTTTAATTTCTGCTTGTCTTTATTTTTCATTCATTTACCTCATTTACTGACTTCCCCCTGATAAAACTACCCACATGAACCGACGTTAAGGAGGACCCCTTTTAATAAAGTGACCTTAGGTAGCCGCAAATTAAAATTTAAAAATGCAAGAGATCATTGCGTCCATGTCACTGACCGTTCTGGTTGGCGATTTTCAACCACGCATGTAAAGAAATATATCTATTGCCATAACTGCATGTTCACATGTGGATTTCGCTTAAATGTGAATTTGGTAAAGGAATGTGGTTTTCGCATAAATGCGAAATTGGTAGAGGAAGAGATAAAGCTGGAATTGCAAAAGTAATTTGAAAAAATGTTTATGAATAGACAACTAAAATGAATTATTTAGCTGATCATCCATCATAAACTATTTCATCAATCTCAGTGGCATTTTATTTGGTTTGAAACTCGTTGTAAATGTATATATATATTGTCACCTCAGTATTAAAGGGTTGTACAGGCTGCCACTTTGCAAAGTTTCTGATACGATTCTTTTTTACCGATGACAATATATATACGCTTCAACATGTTCAAGCAGCACAAAGGTTGTAGTATTTTTTTTTAAACTCCTTATTCAGCAATCAACAGGTGACTAGTTTTTCTAAGTGATGTGCGCTAAATTATAGCTCTAAATTATAAGATTGCAGTCTTTACCAAAGTCACTTCAGCGAATCGCAACTTCAAGTAGTTGAAAATTACTAAAGTGTAAAATACAACAACGCAAGCGTGAGAGCAAATATGCATACACAAACAGAAGCTAGAATAGACATTTGTTTTCCTATATTTCCCATGCAAAACTGGCACGACGATCGACAATATCTGACAGTTTTAACACTTTTCGCATTGCCCTTCACGTTCACCTCCGCTGTAATATGTTTTGGCATGATAAAATATATATTTGATAATTTTCGAATTTGAATTCATTCTCGCGTTCATGTTGGTGTGTTTCACACTTTTTTTTTTAATATATGGCTAATTTAAAGCTCAGAGTACAAATATTTCTAATTGCCGTAGATAACATAACATAGGTATTCAAATGAATCGGAAAGAGCTAACTAAAACATTTATGATGATCTTAAATTGAAAATAACCCTTTGTTCTCCATGGTTTGTATAAATTATTTAAGCGCTTCAAGGGTTATTGTAATAATATATTATATAACAATGTATTTCACAATTCAATAAAAGCAAATGTTTTATTATTTTTTTGTTTGATTTCAATAATTAGATTCTAATGCGAGTGTGAAGCCCAAGGATAGCTGCTCGAGTGATGCATCTTCGGCTGCTTTTAAACCACCACGTGTTGTTACTGCCTCGGGACAAGTTTTCCCCGCCGGTACCAAACAGACCAAGATAACGGATCATGCCTACAATACTCCACTACCCGCACACATATACCAGCAGATGTATGCAGGTAACTCAGAAGATGTATAGGCTGACTGAAAAATAGTAGTTCCTTTTATAAGATTAGCTCTGTGATTTATGTTTATTTCGGGTCGTATTTTAATCATACATCTTGAAATTATATTTATTTTTGTAGTCTCACTTATCTCACAGATTTTGACGTGTAAAGTTGATCCCACACTCTAAGAGTAAAAATATTTATAATGGCTGTATACCCATTACATAATTATTCAATTCAGAAAGAGCTGACTTAGACACTTATAATGATTTCAAATTGAAAGAAAACCTTCGGTGATTATGTATTATAGCGCTTCTCCCCTTACAACACTGAATTAATTTTGTATGAATCATGGAGACCAAAGGTTTTATTTCAATTTGAAATCATCATAAATGTCTTAGTTAGCTCTTTCCGATTCATACCATTGTTATGGGGTTATGGCCACTAGAAATATTTTTACTCTTACTGTGGGGGATTGACTTTAGTCGTCAGAATCTGACGTCTACTGACGTCGACTAAAGTCGGTCCCCGCACTGTAAGGGTTAATAGTTAACTTACACATTTATGTGTGTTTGAAGCGAATCCACAGCTGCAAACACTGTATGGCGGCCGAATGACAGCTGCTAGACTACAGCAGGTTGGAGATGTTACCACAGATGCCTTGGAAAGACTACACAAGTAAGCTGTCATGATACTTCCTTTTAATCAGAGATTGCTAATATCATTGGCTATATTACTCTCTTATTTTTTTGTCTGCTTATTGCACTGAGATTGGGGGTGCCCTTAGTTCTCCAAAACAAGTTCATGCACTTATATTCGAACATAAAATAATTTCAAAATACTCATAAGACATGTGGTTTTCGCTTATAAGTGCATGCACCTTTATGCGTGGGAATAGAGTATGTAGACTGAGCATCCGTGAGGAGTATACTGTACCGTCACCCTATCCTAATTAAGATTATCTACAGAACTCAGGGCTACATTTATCAGTACAATTTGAATAGGTACACTGTAAACAATGCCAGGATTGACCACTATGTACATGCCTCTGTCGTGTGTTATGTCATAGCCTGATAGAAACGCAGAGGATCTCATTAGGGACTGATTTTTCGCAATTATGAAAACAGACTGCAAACGCATAGTACTCAATTTTGAATAGAACAGGATGGCTAATACAACTTCAGGAACGAGCACATCATAAAAAAAATGCGTTTCTCTTTTCTGTACTTCACAGACGGGGGCCCTCACTCGACCTCGTAGGAACTAGCATGGATGGCCATTAAACACATACCCCACTCTCACAGTTAGCCGCCACTCGGTAATCAATGAATGTGTGACATTTTACTGCCACGGATGATATAATTTATCATCATTTTCGACGGTTCTTATATGAGCACAACGATATATAAAATGGTCTTTGTATGTAGAAACATTGGAAGCCCTGCATTAAAATGATAGAAAAGAGTTGGCAAAATATGAATATACCGGTTTTAAAAAGACCAAACAATTACATTTCCTATGATGGACTAAATTTTGAACGTTCAGGCCCCACAATGTCTTCCGACACAAGACAGACGAGACTAGGTCTGTGACGTCCTCAGAATGCGGCCGACGTTTGCGCGCCATTCAGCGAAGGTGATATATCGTCTCGTGCTGGTTTAATTAGTTAATGGAAAGGCGATGACATTGTATACATCGGCGGGAGAACTACCACAATACACAGTGTAACACCACAAGAGTTGACTCTGATGCGAGGCATGCGTACATGCTCTGCAATATATGCTAACGCGTAGATCTTTATCTCCCCAGCCATCATCTCTTACAATCGACCATTAATAGACCCCAACATGTTTTCAATAATGTTATAATATGTGTCCGCATAAGTACTATTTAAAACATATCAGATTTTATATTGCTATAATTCCTAGCTCTAGGACGCAATATGTTTGTCCTTACTGTAGTGTTGTGAGTGGATCACAGATCAGTAGCGTGAGCGGGGAGCACGCGGGGTATACACCAGTGCTGAGTGTCTATAGTCAAAGCAGCAGTTGTTGGTTAATTTAACCCTCTGCTGGCTATACACCAGAAAATTTGGTATACAGCAAGACAAAGGTTAATTTTGACCATGTTTGTTTAATCCATTAGGCAGCTCAAGACTTGTCCTGAAAGTTCAGAGGAAGTTGAAGATCCCAGAGGACTTCTTGTGTCACTTATGACACATCAGCGACAAGCTCTAGCATGGCTAAGATGGCGAGAGCAGCAACAGCCACCCGGAGGCATCCTTGGTACAAATAAGTATTACCTGTAAATTTTGGTATTTTTTAAACCATAATTAGATAATTATATATATTTTATTACCATGGCAAAACTGTGTTTGAATTTCATTTTGTTTGTGGCAATATGGTTCAACCCTTCCCGCACGGGGACCGTCTTTATACGCCAGAATCTCAGATTCTGATTATAAACACGGACCCCACACGGGAAGAATTAATATATTTGGTTGTAGACCCATAACATAGTTATTCAAATAAAACAGAAAGAGCTAACTAAGACTTTTATGATGATGTCAAATTGAAAAAAAAACCCTTTGGTCTCCATGATTTGTACAGCGTAAGGGTTAAAGCATTCAGTTTCATCTGAGCTAGATATTTTAGCCTTGAATTGCTTGAACAGTTGACTAATATGACAATGTATATTTCTATTCTAATGAGCTACTATATGTTTAAATGAAAAAGAATTGTCATCTCACACACAGCTGATGACATGGGATTGGGAAAAACTCTCACAATGATTTCCTTGATAATGCAGCACAAGCAGCACTTAAAGGCGAAAGCCAAACAAGAAAAGGCGGAAAAAGAAACAAAAGAGGAGAAATGGCTTCACAAATGTATGAATGAAACATTTGATTAATGATGATGTATATATCATGAGACTGTTATGAAAATGTTCTTTTATGTGAGATTATTAGTCCATTCATATGGTTTTCTAAATTTAATAGTCAAGAAAATGAATTCATATTACCATTATAACTTCATTTTTTTATATTTCTAGTTCAGGCTACACTGTATCAGTGGTTATATATCCTGACTAATTTAATACTGTTAGCACATCTGCTCTGTTGATATTGATGGAAGATATATTTTGTTTTATTGTATGAAGAGAATAAATATTTCTATTTTCAATGATCTTCTGTAATTACCACAGTGGACAAGAGCATAGTGAAATCCTCCACCACTCTGGTTGTGTGTCCTGCCTCCCTCATCCACCAATGGGCCAAGGAGATTGAAAGACGCTGCAAACCCAGGAAGTTGTCAGTAATTATATACCATGGCCCAGACAGAAGAAAAGATTCCAGCAAGTAAATGTTATGAGCTGAATGAGTCAAATTTGATTTAAACTTGTTTTACTTTTTAAGTGATTACAAACAGCACTGAGTGCCATGATTTGTTCTCCTTCATAGCAATATACAGTTAATAAAATAATAGTAATACTGTAATACATTGATAATAATGATCAGTCGAACGTGAGCTACATGTAATTGGAATTTTGTGAAACAAAAATTCATAGTTTACATTATACCAATTCTAACAAAATAATTTGTATTTAGCCCTGTTAAATATGAAATATGGACTTGTTAAAAATATGTTATTCATGGTTTACAGAACCAATGGAAAATTGTACTAACTTTGAAACAATTGTTTTTGAAACTCACCCAGCAAACATTTTAAAGGATTCTTTTGGAATGAGAAATTCAAAATGGCCGCTGTAAAATCAATAAAATTATCATAACTTTCTTAATAATTGAGATAGAGACTTGATTTTTTCACCAAACCTATATTTCTGTTATCAAAGAATACAATAAAACAAACCATACCTTCCTTTGGCATCATCATCATGCTGAAATGCTATAATAATACTTATAAGACAGATATCGCAGCAGTGCGGATTGCATGGTTGTACACCTAATCATTACGCATTACCTATATAATCATTACGCATTTAGTACACATCACCCATAAACTGATAAACGTGACATTTTACATGACTTTGACATAACCTTCATGTTAATTTTGGGCGGCATCCATGCAGTAAAGCACAACCTCAACCCATGTCAGCCTCCATTCCCAATTATATATCAATCTTTTGCGATGGAAGCCCAAGCTGATGCTACACGCTGCTGCATAATTGTAATTTTGCTTGTTCAAGTGAGCCTTGAAGAATGGGGGTGTAATGAGGGCAAACATGGGGACATTACCCCTCCCAATATCAGCACTGCCCTAGATTTCCTAAAAATGTGTGCTGAAATGATACCCGACCAAGTCTGTGTCACCATCAGTCCTTTCTAATGGATGACTGCACAACTGAACAGCTTGAAATGGCTAAAAAGTGTGTATTTTCAATATTTTTTGCGAGTTTGACCTTGAAATGACCTTGATGTGACCTTGACATGACCTTGGTGTTACCTACCAGTAAAGCACAACTCATTCTCATGTTATTATTTGCTTATAAGCTAAGATCCTGCTGGTGTCTTCATACAAATCTGACATTACCTGATTACAAAATATTTTTATTTTTGTTCAACCCCCCCTCCCCCGGAATTCAGCGGTGGGGATGCAAGTGTGCCCAGGAGTTCAGCGTTAAAAGGGTTAAATATCAAGATTTGCAAATAATTGTGTTCAAATTACACAAATATGAAGTTGAAGTTGTGGATCGCGGTAGCGAAACACAACTTCGAGTTGGATGAAAATTTAAATCATTTAACTTATCCGGATAAGGGTTAAGAGGCTACGGTACCCTGGTTGACACCAGTGATTTTGGGTTTATAGGTTAGCAGAAGTGGATGTGGTGCTGACAACATACAATATTATCAGTAAAGAGGTGGGCGTTCCTGAAGGGATGAAAAAAAACAAAATGGCTCAGGAGATGCCAGTTGATGACAAGGTAGTACAGTTTAAATGTAAATATTTTTAAAACTTGTGGGTAATATAAAGCTTCAATTTTTAATATCATATTAATTATTGGATATTTTTCAAAACAATTGCCAGGGAATTTTAAAGGAAAATTGTTGTATTATAATCTTTTCTTTCAACTGTTAGTGAGACATGAAATATACTTACCTACCAGTATTTTACTAACTACAATCATTGGTCCATTTACATCTGTAGTAAGGTTTGTTGTTGAACATGCCTAATTTTATGATATTCTTTATAATCAGGCTTGTGGTCATATAATGCATCTAAATCAAATTAATATTTTTTTATTTGGTAAATACCCCTACATTATTTTAGGATCTTAGCAATGCAGAGGATCAACAATCAATGCTCCTTCGAATTGCCTGGCAAAGGCTGATTTTGGATGAAGGTCATAACATAAAGAATTATAAAAGCCTGACGGCTATGGCTGTGTGCCGTTTACGAGCACTGTATCGTTGGGTACTAACTGGTACACCCATACAGAATGATCTACTGGATATGTACTCATTGCTCAGGTTAGATTACTACATCCCAGTAAACATAATACATTGCCCCTGTGTTGGGTCAGACAGTGGACCAACACTAAACCTAAAGGTACACAGGGGCAATGTTATCTGACATTGCCTTTTATTTTTCGATGTAGTTTTATTGGCAAACCTAAAGATGTGCTTCAAAGCTTTAACCGCCGGTGCCGCATGTATTCGAGTTTTCATTTTTTATTAGCACATTAAGTACTACCTTAACATGTTAAAGATAAAATATGACATCAATCAGAAAGATTTCAAAAGAGTTGACCTCCGTTTTGTCAAATCTGAATAATTTTCACTCACTTGAAATTGTGGATCGCGTCAGCGAGACACAGCTTCAAGTGGGTGAAAATTCAGATTGAATTATTTGGCGGTTAAAGGGTTAATATTCGCAACCAAATATATAGACCCTAATCCATGGAGAACGAAGGGGTGCTTTTTCAATTTGAAATCATCATAAATGTCTTTGTCTTTCTGCTTCATTAGAATACCTATGTTATGGGTCTACAACCATTATAAATGTTTAAAACTTTTCAGTGCGTGGACCGTCTTTGTGTACACATGTCAGTTTCTGACTATAAAGACTATAAAGTTCCTGCGCTAAAAGTGTTTATTCTATTGCTTTAATATATAACAACTTAATCATGACAATGGCATCTGCTGATCACCGCTCATTTTTTAAAAATTATTTTTAGATTCTTACGATGTTCTCCCTTTGACGAATACAAGGTTTGGAAAAGACAAGTTGACATAAAATCAGGTGTGTGGTTTAATTTGAAAGAAAAACTTTTCTTCTTGATTTAGTTGCTTAGAGCGAGTTACCAGTGCATGCAATATTTTCAATTTTGCAGCCAAGGGAACTCAAAGACTTAATACACTGACAAAAAGTTTACTTCTAAGAAGAACGAAGGATCAAACAGATGCTGGTGGCAAACCTCTGGTATATATTAATATTTTATTTTTAGTTCAACCCTCACAGAAATATTTTGATTACTGGTAACCCTATAACCACAAAAATTATTTATGTTGACCTTTTAAGCACCCTTGTAGCATTTACAGGGGTGGCAATGTGTGTGATTAGTTCCCAGCACCAAAATGGCTACAAGTGCTGTATGCTCCAAAAAAGGGAGTTGAAATGGTACATGAAAAAACAGTTCCAGTGACCAGGGGTAATATGTGTGAAGCGCACAGAGCATTGTATGTGCGCCATATAGGAGCTCACATTTATTTATTTATCAGGTATAATCCATTATAATAAGAAGGTTCTGAGATATTTTGCTCGGGTTTTGTGGCATAAATCCACACCTAAACTTTTGCCCTGCTACAACCATGTAAATATGGCTTCAATACATCAATAGAAATATCACTAAATTCAATAAAATAGTTTTGGTAGATGCCCACATGTAGTTGATGCGATAATTTGCTATTGGAGATGTCTATTTTTCATTAAATATAAATATTTTTTGTCATTTGAAGCTGGAAATTGCGATTCAACTAAATCTTGTGGTGTATATTCCACCTCTTTTTTTTGAGCCACCCTCGACGCTCAGTACACAAAACTGAAAGATAACTGAAGTCTCTTTTGTTGGCTTCCACTAAATCACTTCAGTCCACCAAAGCAAATTAGGTTCTGTGGCAGAGGCATAATCATCAACTCCTGTATTAAAGCTCCTTCCTAGTTTTTAGTGGAATAAATCATTATCTCGTGGAAGACCAAATTATCCTATAAAAAGCTGTTACGATCAACACAACATTCATTCAAGGCTGAATGATCATCTCGTACCTTGTCTCAACATTAAGCTCACACACACAGTAAATGGAATGCAATCCTGGGTTTCCTCTAGCCATGGTTATATTGGATATATATATTTTCTCCCTTAGCTCAATTCATTTGGCCCCCTTAATCAAAATGGCTAAGAAAATATATTGTTAGAGGACGACATAGCGCTACCCTATTTGAGATTAATATTATTTTCTCTATTTATTTTATTTATTTTTATTTAGGTTGCGTTGCCATGTAAGGATATCCACAAACATGAACTGGAACTATCAGAGGATGAACGCAAAGTGTATGACAGAATCTTTCAGCAATCACGGTAGATTACTTAATTTCTTTGAAGTGAGAAGCCAGCAAATAAAAGACGTTGAGCCATTGTTGGTTAAATGTTGGTACAATGTCACAGTGAATGTGAATCAACATTCAACTAGTGAAGGTTCAATATTTGCAAGGAACTCATTCTAAATTATTCTGTTTAGAAAATATACATGTTTACCTGGTAGTTAGTATCAATATAATTATTGATATATAAATTAGATGTTAAAATCTGTTTTAAACCATTACAACGCTGAAATATTTTATGAATAAACCATGGAGGCCAAATAATTTTTTTGAATTTGAAATCATGAGGAGCATCCTAGTTAGCTCTTCCCGCTCCATTTGAATACCTATGTTATGGGTCTACGGCTATTATAAATATTGTAATTCTTTCAGTGGAGACGGTCTTTATGCGTCAGAATCTGACGTCTACAGACGTCAGATTCTGACGTATAAAGACCATCCTGGCGCTGAAAGGGTGAAGGTTAAGTTCAAGGCATAACATCCATTCTGCTGTTACAGAAAAGTAATGATCAATTACTTAGAGAGACATGAGAATAAGCAAAGAGAGAAAGATGGTCTCCCACCTATCACTGCCAGCGATAATAATCCTTGGTCAAAATCAGATAGTCAATCAGGATTTACTCCCGCCAGTCAACTTGGAGCAGGGTCAAATGGAGCAGTGGGATCAGCCACAGGCTTGGCTGCATCATCACAACCTGTTGGTGCGGGACAAATCCTGCTTATTCTGCTGAGGCTTAGACAATGCTGTAGTCACCTCAGCCTGATGAAAAACGTGAGTTACTTTTTCAGCATTTTCCATTAGGGATTTAAATTTTGTGTTTAAATTATGTGTGTGTTAAAAAGTTCCATTGTCTTAAATTCTTGCCCACATGCATTCATAACAAGAACTTATCATTAGTTTTCAAGGCTAAGTATCCCTTACTAATTGCTATTAGATAATGTGTATTTTCAAATATTCTTTTAATTGGTGTTCATAAACTGTTCTATAAATGTCCTTGAATTTTGTCATCAGCAAAGTCTGAGGAACCTGAATATCCTAAATATGTCATATTTACCCCTATTTACACTGAAATATTTTTGTAATCAACCATGGAGATCAAAGGTTTTTTTCAATATGAGATCATCATAAATGTCTTAGTTAGCACTTCCCGTTTCTTTTGAATACCTGTGTTAAGGGTCTACGACCATTTAGAAAATGGTAACTCTTTATACTTCAGAATCTGAAAACTCCTGATATCAGATTCTGCCGTATAAAGACGGTGCCCTCGCTGAAAGGGTTAATTGACAGGATATGCAATGCAACTCGTATGACCACATCTGAATATATGTGCAGTGTCCCATCTAGGATTCAGCGCCACCTATTATTGTGGGGCACCTAATCATGCACGCTGGGCAGCCGGTTACACATTTCCAGTCCCTCCTTCCCCCCAAGTTATAATATAAGCAGCACCAGGAAAAAAATCATTAGTTGTGTAAACATCGCCAGTGATGACAACTACATGTATGTACTCCCAGCCATCAAGCATTATGTCATAGGTGTGGACGCTCGACACCAGTATATAAGTGTTATCAAGGTGTTTTACGCAGGTATAATCAGTCACTTTAGCTCGGGTGGGGGCGAGATGGAAATGACAATAGTTCAAAGGAGCATGGCACTA
This sequence comes from Flabesymbios commensalis, assembly GCA_964017125.1. NCBI lineage: Eukaryota > Metazoa > Annelida > Polychaeta > Terebellida > Flabelligeridae > Flabesymbios > Flabesymbios commensalis. The sequence continues at coordinate 52,484,399 of OZ024912.1, forward strand.
ACTCAATAGATGAAGAGCAATATCGTCGCCTCGGAGCTAAAGGATCCTATCTGCCACTCTGACGAGTGTCAGATAGGATCCTTCAGCTCCGAGGCGACGATATGTCGCTCAAGAAGTGTAGCATGTTACAGCTTGACCAGGCAGTATTTTTTAGTACATATATTTCTAGAATTCTTAGTTTGACTTAACCCTTAGAGCATTGATGTCGACTACAGTAGACATTCTGTGTTTTTATAAGCACATGTACATGTATAACCAGTTGTTAAAAGTAAAACATGCTTTTGATCTTGAAACACTGATATATCGGGACTTAAATTTCACAAATAACACAAATTTTCAAACGCTTGAAGTTGTGGATCGCGTTAGCGAGAGGCAACTCTACGTGACTGGAAATTAATTTTAGAGCTCAGTGTTCTAGGGATCAAGGTTTGTCTTATGAATCAATTGTCAAAAATGTTTTGATTAATTGAAAAGATAACAAAGAGTTGTCATGTTATGTAATTTGTTTTGTTTTTTCTGGGCAGGCCTTGGAGCAGGAGGGCTTACAGTCAGAAGGTGTGGAGCTTGATTTATTACAGCAGATGCAGGGCTTAGCACTCCAAGAAGAACAAACTATCAATGACCCAGTTGATTCAACTAGTCAATCGTCTCAAACAGCTAGCAGTGAACAAAAAATCGAAAAACCAAGTACCAAAGTAATAAAAAACCTTTTTCTTTTTGAACCACTGGTTTATATATCTGTGGCATTATGAATTATAACAACAGCATTTGTTGCAATGTTTTGTGTTCACCTCAGACATCAATTCTCGCATGGAGGGCAAATAAATATCATGCAATCTCTCGAATTGTGGAAATTTGCCTAAAATAGCCTAAAATGATGGTTCCCTCCTTGCTGTTCATAAAGGCAATGTTTTTAAGTCTATTCCAGGGCTCGAAATTGGCCCTGTCCGATCGTCTGAGACGACCAGCAATCTTTGGAGGATGAGTTCAGTTTCATTAGGCTTGCTGCAGAGCCATGTGCATGCAGAGGGCTTGATAAAGTCCTTGTCGAAGTTATATGATGATGAGCACTGCAGTTGGCTGATTGGAGACAACTTTTTTTTCCAGTCCTTGCATAATATTTGTTTTCTTTTGCTAAAAAAATTTCATTCAGATTGAAAATTAGGAAAGGCAAGTGATTTCTAAGGAAGGACTAGTAGAAATTTTAGTAAATTGTCTGACAGGGCATGTGAAAATTTAGTACATTTTCGAGCCCTGGATTATCCTATTTGTTGACTTTGATAAAATAGGATTTCTGACAACCTTGTGCAAATCTGGCTGTTTTTACTTTTATGTATTTGTTTGGGCAATAATTGGTTTAAGTTGTAAAATTATTATCTAGTTAATGCAATATGCTTTTACTGTTGTCATGCATGTCTGCTGATCAAATCTTATTTGTGTATTTTATTGTTTCAGATAACTGCAGTTATGAATCATCTTCGTGAAATCAGAGAACAGTCCAGTAAAACTCATCCTATGAAAAGGTAAGTCACACTGTTTACCCTTTCAGTGCGGGGACCGTCTTTAGACTAAATTACATTCAGCCCATGCGGCAACTTCTTTACTGGATATCCATGTAAAAAAAAATTGCTCATTAAGGCAATAGCTTGCAAAATAATTATTTGATCTCTGCACCCCGTAGGGGAAGAAGGATTTTAATGATTTAAGAATGGCAGCTTCCAGGGTTATTAAGGTTGTGTTTGTGCAAGAAACCCAGCTAATATTACCAGAAACTGGTGACTGTACACTACGCTCATGATCCTGTGGACTGACTTGGCAGACTGGCGTACTTGTGGTCTGGGTGGCAGTGCCAGACAGCAGGCCTGGTAGAGCATGGTGCCTGTGATTAGAGCAGGGAGTTGTCTGTTGACCAAACTGCTTTTTTGTTAACCCTTTAACCGCCGGTCCCGATTATATTCAGTTTTTCTTTTTTTATTAGCAAATTAAGTGCTGAAACAAACAGGGAACAGCTATTCATTATTTAATAAAATAATAAACTTGTATGCTTATACTATTAATTTTGAACACCTGTCATAGGATATACACAAGTCTCAGTTTGCAAGTTTTTTTATTTCACAGTGTTGAATATAACTAATACATTTCTGTTTCTTCTACAGTGTTATCGTGTCACAATGGACGAAAATGTTAGAGGTGGTGGAGTACCACCTTGGTCGGGAGGGATTCCGCTGCTGTACTATTAAAGGAGATGTATTACCCAAAAAACGAGGGGAGATTGTCGACAGCTTTAATATGGATCCTAAAGGCCCAGAGGTACTAAAACTAGATCATGATTAATTCTGGCTCACGATTGGCAAACATCTTTTCAAATAGATAAAAACTACTGATAGATAGATAGCATGATAGATAGCATATTATTATGAAGTATATTGTCCTGTGTTACACAAGGATTACCTATGACAAATTGTCCATATATAAAATAGCAGAATGGCTGACAGAGGGTTGTTTTTGTTTTTATTCCAAATAGCAAAGTAACATAATCTATTTTATATAGTTCGTTGCAGACATTTTTTAGTGTTATTTCTTTCAATACACTAATTCACAAAAGTGATTATTTTAAGGAAGACTTTTATCTTTGTTATCTGTTGTAATGAAAATATGTTATAAAAAGTCTATATGTGTGACCCTTCAAGACAAAATGAATTGAGATTCACAATATATTGAACAGTGCTGTAGGCTAACATAAGCAGCATGCACATACCTATGTATCATAGTGAAATTTCTCATCCTAAGTTGTTTTATGAAGCAAACATTTGACATGGAAACACAATATAAATGGCAAAATATTCAGAATTTGCTGTAATATCTGAAATAATAAACTATTTTCCTGTATGTCGCTCATTGCAGAGTATTTTGTCATAAAGAGCCACATTTACCACCCTCAGGAGGGTGAAAAGTATCGCATTTACAGATAATTATGATTTACTATTAGTAGAAAATAATCTGCTTTACTATTATCCTACATATACAGTAAGAGTTTGATGTCTTAGGTTATGCTGGTGTCGCTCAGAGCTGGGGGAGTGGGGCTGAATCTGATCGGAGGAAATCATCTGTTCCTTATGGATATGCATTGGTGAGCTTTAAATCCCTAGAGCACTGAGATGTGCAGTTGAAATTTCCAGTCACTTGAAGTTGTGTTTCGCTACCGCCATCCACAACTTCAAGTTAATTAACATTTGTGTGATTTGCGAAATTTTGATCCCAATATATATTTGTGTTTCAAAATTGAAGCATACAGTAGTTATTTGTTATAACATGATCGGTGGGGTCCATAAGTACGAATCGTGTTATAAGCCGACCGTGTTATACGAAATGGCCCGATTTTATCTAGTACTACTAGATACGATATGACTGGAGATACACGGGATGCGTTAATATAAATAACTGACACGGGACAATATACTAGCTTGTAGCATAACGTTGTTTCCAGGCCTTATTTACTGTACAAATATCGGAGTTTTAGAAGTTATGTTAATTCTTAATTGGAGTGTTCACTCTTAATAGCCGAACCAGGTGCCCTTTGTGTATGATTAGGTGCACCCAATGATACGGTGCCCCTTCAAGATCCTGGATGAAATACTACAATAATGTGTGTAATTTGTGTGACACATTAACAGAGCCATAGCGTGCACAATGTCAGCCTTGGTCTGATGTCACACCTGGATTAACTAGGCTGTAACGTTGAGTAGTGTCAGAATCTCGGCTGCATGTCAGTTTTGCTTACAACAAAAGTACTGCATGGTCATTGCACTGGCTCAGTGATCATCCTTGAGTCAGACAGATTGATCAGTATAACAAGACCGTCAAAAAGCGAGGTATAACATTATCATCATAGGGCCCATACCGCGGACAGTTACTTTTTTATATTTTATTGTGAACAGTAGCAGTCAAAGGGTTAATCCCATGTGTCGTCGATAGTGGCACCTGTCTACATTATGGCCGCGAATACCGGCTGGGTGCAATGATCACAGCATGCATGGATGACTGATCAGCACACCTGAACGTGTACGGGCGTTGTTTTAAAGCAGACTGGCGTGATCAAGAATAAAAAATACAGGCACTTTAAGTTATTAAGTCCAATTTTTCTGGAAAAAAAACGGGGTCCATGCGCGGACGGCCTTATAACCGATATCGTGGTGTAACAATTCGCGTTATGACGGTATTCTACTGTAATAACATGTATGTATACATACTTTAAAGACACTTTTTTATAATAAGTATGACTATAATTACCATAAAGGAGCATGATTATTTTACTTATCTAAACAACTTTTAGGAAAGTTTTACATGTAGTTGTACTTTTTCATTATTACAGGAATCCAGCTTTGGAACAACAAGCTTGTGACAGAGTGTACCGTGTCGGCCAGACAAGGGATGTGTCCATTCACAAGTATGTCAACTTTCAATATGATCTTTGTTAGCTCCCGCCGTCACCGTAGGTGAGACGAAGGGAGCTATGGATTCTACCTCCGTTTTTTTTTTGCCTCTTATTTTGCCTATAACTTTGTAAGAAAATAAGCTAGGATATTAATTTTTGGTATGTGGGTTACTTCCAGGTGGCTAATGGACAGGTTAAAATATTTTTTATCTGAATTCAATACGCAAGGTCGCAGAGGAGAAAATGATGATGTGACGGCGTTGGGCCGCCCGTAAACAATTCGTTTCCGGAGCATATCTCTGAAAGTACTTGTCTGATTGTCTTCACACAACACACAACACCCCTAGGGGGTCTAGTTGTGCCTTTTGGGGTATTTGAACTTTGACCTACTTCTGGTTCAGAACTATGACCTATTTAGACGTTTTGACGCTTATCGGCCATTATTCACTTTCACATGGCCGTTATTTGGTGAACCATTACTGTAAAACGAAATGTGAGATTTCAGATGAGGATGCATCTTGAAAAAATTTGACTTGATCAAATTTAAAATGGCTGCCTTTTCGGCCATTATTCATTTTCACATGGCTGATATTTGGTAAACCGTGCTAGATGGCTAGACCATTACCTGATTACTATAAAACAAAGTGTGAGTTTTCGGGGGAGGATGCACCCTGAAAATTTTTAACTCACAAATTCAAAATGGCCGACAATCAGCATTATTTACCTCGATAGGCCTGATATCAGGTAAACCGTGCTAGATAGCTAGACCATTACTATAAAACAAAATGTGACGTTTCGAGAGAGGATGCCTTTTAAAAACTTTCGACTCAATCGAATTCAAAATGGCCGCCTATCGGCCACTATTTACTTTCACATTGCTGATATTTGGTAAACCGTGTTAGATAGCTGGACCATTACTATAAAACAAAATGTGAGATTACAAGAGAGGATGCATCTTGAAAAAAATTGACTCGATCAAATTCAAAATGGCCGCCTATCGGCCATTATTCACTTTCACATAGCCGGTTTTTGGTAACAGTACTAGATGGCTAGACCATTACTAAAAAACAAAATGAGAGATTTCAGGAGAGGATGCATCTTGAAAAATTTTGACTTGATCAAATTCAAAATGGCCTCCTATCGGCCATTATTCACTTTCACATGGGCGATACTTGGTAAACCGTGCTAGATGGCTAGCCCATTACTATAGAATGAAATGTGAGATTTCAGCTGAGGATGCATCTTGGAAAATTTTGACTTGATCAAATTCAAAATGGCCGTCTGCAGGCCATTATTCACTTTAACATGGCCGATATTTGGTAAACCGTGCTAGATAGCTAGATGATTACTATAGAATGAAATGTGAGATTTCAGCTGAGGATGCATCTTGAAAAATTCTGACTTGATCAAAATCAAAATGGCTGCCTTTTCGGCCATTATTCATTTTCACATGCCCAATATTTTGCAAACTGTGTTAGATGTTAGTCCATTACTATGAAACAAAATTTGAGGTTTCGGGGGACGATGCACCCTAAGTTTTTAACTAGTTTATATCGAATTCAAAATGACCGTAAATCAGCTTTTAGTTACCTCGATTGGCCTGATATCGGGTAAACCGTGCCAGATAGGTAGACCATTACTGGGATACTGATTAGGATCATTAATTTCAATAGAGGTTTGCAATCTCTGACAGACTGTCTAGTTCTTATCTTACTCTTAGACTGAGCTTCTTAGACCTAGTTGTCTTGCGTCTTGATTTTTGACCTAGCCTAGGACTACATTAAAAACCCTACACAAAATTGCTTAAATCGAATTCGAATTTGTCGCGGGAGCTCCTGGACTTATGTAGTCTTGTTCATAAATATTGGATCATAATAGTATTCAAATATCCATATAATTATATTAGTTTATGTTTTAATCGAATAGAGAATCAGCTGTTTATTTTATGATGGTTAAGCATTGTGCAATAACAAATAATAAAACTTTTTAAAAATTATATGTTTAAATTTAATAATACAATAATTTATTTAGGCTAACAAATGTATTGTAAAGACTGATGTTGTAAAGAAAAGTTGTGTTAACAAGTTCAACTTTTAAAAGTATTTGTCTAAATATATAAATAAACGCGAGGGTGCTATTAGGTAGGTCAATATGGTTTCTAAGACTGTAAGGTTTTAATTATTGTCCGGCAGTCAGTGATTTTCGCCATCATGCCCTGTGCACAATTCCCTTGCTCTGACCACACGCACGGTCACACCAAAAGATCAAATGTGTTTGACCAAGAGAGTGTCATATCAGTCTATTTTTATCTTATATTATCACTATATAATTTCTCTAGATAGAAACATTACTATTATTAGTAAACATCTTAAAATGTTCTTATTTATAGTTGGATTTGCACATTTAATTCTAATAACAGTATCATTGGTTTATGGCAATAACCTGAGACTGCTTATAAGAATCAACAGAATAAAATTATCAGTCTTAATAATAATTTTGCTTTACAATAAAAACGCTGGCTTGTTTTGTAAAATTTAGACATCAAGATTGACTGCCGAAGACAAAAATTAAAGTGTGTCGTTCTTCACACATTAAGATGTATAAAGGAAGATATTAATGCAGCCAACTGACACGCATCCTTGCAAACATGCTATGCTGTTTAATGTTGGCACAACTTTTACGATGGTAACCCAGCTTAAGCACATCTTGTTGTTGGCATGTGTATACACTGTTTGCTTGAAAAAAAACAATTACAAAACATCTTATTACATGTATATATAATTATACATTTGACCTGATGAATAATTGGTAAAAGATCAATATGAAACAAAATTCACTTCTATGAAATTAGTAGCATAGGTGTATGTTCTGGAGAAAATAGAACAGTGTAATAGAAAGATAAAAAACTATTATCAATTACTTGACCTATTAGTACTATTATTATTTCTTTCATTTTTCCGTGATCTATTACTATGACAATGAAATTGCTTCTACTACTATCACATACATTATTATTTTTACTCTCTGTCTGACATAAAATCGCTGTAAGGAAAGCTATAACAGAAACAAGAAGGGGGTATACAGTAGAGTATGTGCACGCTGAGCAAAAAACAAACATACAAAACATGTGTGTTTTTTGGTAATGTGCAGGATTATTCTAATGTGTGTACCTATCTAAGACAGAGATAAAATGGCCTTAAGAATAATGTTATATTTTGTTCTTCAGGTTTATGTGCATTGATACAGTGGAAGAGAAAATATTGGCTCTGCAAGAAAGGAAGCTTAAACTAGCGGAGAACGTGTTATCAGGGTAAGACACACTTAACCCTTATAACGCTGAATTATTTTTATATAAAGCATGAAGACCAAAGGGTTTATTTCAATTTGTGTAGTTACACATTTTTAGCTCATCCGGCCTTTATTTCAATTTGTGTAGTCCACAATTCACAAGAAATGCTTTCCCTCCCTCAATTCTTATCCAATTTAAATTTTCTTTGGTTTTTGTTTGAAAGACCTCAGGTCTGTGCAGAGATATGCCTCGCGGATTTCAGAAATTTTAATTATTAACTTGTGACCTAATTAAGGCCTAATTAGGGCGTTCTGTCCACAATTCACAACAAATGCTTCTCCTCCCTCAATTCTTATCCGATTTTAATGTTGTTTGGTTTCATTGAAAGAGCTCGGGCCTGTGTATAGGGCTTCCTCACGGATTTTAGAAATTTTAATCATTAATTAACTTATGAACTAATTAGGGCCTAATTAGGGCGCTCGCGCTCTGTCCACAATTCACAACAAATTCTTCTCCTCCCTCAATTCTTATCTGATTTCAATTTTGTTTAGTTTCATTGAAAGAGCTCGGGCCTGTTCATAGAACTTCCTCGCGGATTTCAGAAATCGTAATTATTAATCAACTTATGACCTAATTAAGTCCTAATTAGGGCACTCTGTCTACAATTCACATGAAATGCTTCTCCTCCCTCAATTCTTATCCAATTTGAATTTTGTTTGGTTTGTTTGAAAGACTACCTCGCAGATTTTGAAAATTTTAATCATTAATCAACTTAGGACCTAATTAGGACCTAATTAAAACACTCTGTACGCAATTCACAGGAAATGCTTCTCCTCCCTCAATTCTTATCCGATTTGACTTTTGTTTGGTCTATTTGAAAGAGCTTGTGCATGTGTATATAATTTTCTCATGGATGTCAGAAATTTAAATTCGTAATCAACTTGCCCTGATTTAGGATGAGCTTTTGTGTCATTGACACTCTGGTTCGATTTTTGCAACATATCTCCAACTGTGCCGCCAGCATCTAGTTTAAGGAAGTTAAAAAATATATTCCAGTCATGACAACCATTATTTCAAACTGTCGTTTTCACCACCTCAAGACCTGGTCACATCGTCGGCTTGCTTCCATTTAACTGGTATATTTGTTTATTTAATTATAAAATCAGTTTATTTAGACAAAACAATTTAGTGGCTACTAATTTTAGAAAATTGGTGCTGTTTAAGAAAGATATATTTGTATCTCATTTTAAAAATTAAATGTTTAATTTATGTATGTTTTACAGTTCTGGTCCATCTTCTAATAAGTTAAGCCTGGCAGATTTGAAGATGCTGTTTGGTCTGGATCAAGATAAAAATGCTCGACCTCCAACAATACAACCTACTTCCACAACATATCGCTCTTATGACACATAAGATATATTGGCAGAGAACACTCCTAAAGACTTAAATATACTGCAATAAATGTTTTGATAAAAATATACATTTTAATGCATAGAGTGATCCTGGTTTTTATGATATTATAACACTTTCCTCCATTTTAATTAACAAATCACATAGGCTTGCATTTATTGATATCAATATCAAAAAGAAAATATTTTTGGCAGTAATATACTTAACAAAAAAAAGAAACACAAAATAATATTCTTAACAAAAAAATAAACACTGTTCAAAATATTTCATATCCTTTAAGAAACTAAAATATACTACTCATTACTTGGTTATTGAAGATAAGTATCCGCCAGTTTTTTTGACGTTTATCACCCACAGTGGTGCGTATGACCCATTTCTCCATGTTGCACTGCCAAAAACAGTTGACCCACGCGTTCATCTATTGACTGATGTCACTCACTCACACAAATAAGTCTGTTTTTCAATATCAGTGTTGCTAGCCTGTTTTCTGGCAATTTAAACCGTAGCCAGACCATCTTCCACCATAGCAATACATGGAGAAAATGGCTTAGGCTATACAATTGTCAAACGAAGCATTATCATCAACCAAATAATAGAGCTCAAATAATAGAACTGCGCTGCCCTGTAGAGCCAAAAGGCAGTATCCGCTTACTTAGCAGGCATGGGACGTTACAACTCTCAACAGCTAGCAGCCGTTGTTTTAATTGTGGGCCTACAAACGCTGGCCCAGCATTGTGCCGCTATGTCTCCTGTTACTCACATTGACAGTTGTCTTTCTAGCTCTTGTCAGCCAGCATGCATGCATCGCGCACGTGCAGCTTTTGGAGCATCGTCCCAGCGAACACAAAACATTTGTATAACATTTATACAATGTCGGCCCAACGTCTTCGACGTTGGTCCAACATTGTATGAATGTTATACAAATATTTTGTGTTTACTGGGGTGTGGCGTTGCCGGCATACTCGGCAAACACGTGACGTTTATGTGTTGCAGGTTTAATGGCACATTGCCCACTCTACTGATTTATCCATACTCTACGGATTGTTTCATTTTTATAAATTTTATCGACGAATTTTGTTATTTCAAGGTCGATACTACACATTTTTTGCAAATATTTTTGGCTATTGTTTGAATTAGGTGGTACTTAATCCGGAACACAATTCTCACCTGGTCAGATAGTTCCAGCACCCCACCCTCCTCCGATTAAGCTCTGATCCACATAGTGGGAGTTGGCGCTATAAAAGAAACTTTAATAAATAAAATAAATATCGCTGCAAGCCCTCATATGGTATTACGTCATAAGCCTAGGTGCCAACGTGCGACTTTAGTGAATGGGCGTACTATCAAGGTATTGTGTTTTAAACAGGATTAATCCGACACAATGGCCTGGGTGGGTTGAATGCCACGTGACAATAGTTTAGAGGCGCTTCTGAACATTGAGAGCTTCTGAACATTGAGAGAGCAGCATGATGCTCAAGAACGTCAACATGGCTGTCAAGAATTTCAGCATGTCGCAGCGCCATTCTATAAATTACTAGATGAAACACTTAGTGAAATTGTAAAAAGGATATTTTATAGTCTAAAGTTATAGTCTATAAAGTTTTTTTCAAATCATTTTCGCTTTTACCCAGTAAACACAACACAACATGGAAACGTCGGATGAAAAGAATGTTATATAACATTACCTAAGAATATTATGCAAAACATTATTAAAACAATCGTTTTTGTAACATTTTTCAAAATGCATTTTTTTAACATAGTATGTAAATATTAAAAAAAATGTTTTTAAAACGTTTGCTTAGTGATGTTTTTGCATGATATTTCTAGTTAAAGGGACTGGCCCAGGCTAAAATCATTAAAAAATCGGTGATTTTATTTTGGCTTCTTAATATGACCATATGATGTAAACATGTCCATATACTAGAACTGCAACATGGTTGTCCATAATTAGAAATCAGGAATTTCGTCTCTATATCTAGTCTAACTGGTGAATGCGCAGCCCAAAAATTTAAAAACTTTTGCAGTTCTAGTCTATGGACATGCTTACATCATATGGTCATATTAAGAAGCCAAAATAAAATCACCGATTTTTTTATGATTTTAGCCTGGGCCAGTCCCTTTAATGTGTTATAACATTCTGTTGACCCGACGTTTTGATATTTAAAAATTATTTAGTCTTAACATTTTCTAAATCAGCGGCCTACCATTAAAATGGTTCTGATTTGCTGGGTAAACAGTGATTAGGGGCTGAGGCCTACTTCGGTCGTTGACGGGCCTTGTTTATTCATATTATTATTAACTTTCTGTATAGATCATAACAATTGCTTCTGTCACTAAATAAACAGTTTTTAATTTTTTGCACAACGTGTCCGTCATGTTTACGACAAGAGAGTATAACACTTATAGTCAGTATAGGTGCCTTATTATGCTACCAAACATGATATGTTCTAAATGTTATTTCTTTAATTACATACAATATAGGTCTATATTACAACATTGCTGTGTAGCAATTTTAATTATTGTGCATCCCCAAATATTCCTGCCTCCCCTGCTTTAAACAATTTGCGAACAAGTTAGCTGAAGAACTAATACTTCAATTTATTCAAGATGTTGTATGATGTATGCACTTACCTGCCTGAGTGCTAATTGAAAAAAATGGCCGTAGCTCATGCAGTGATTTTCAAGAAAATGGCAGCCATTTGAAATATTCAGATTTGATCTGAATTAACACAGACCTGGAAATCCGCTAATGCGACAATTAGCTGCCTGGCCACGAAATAAAGGTTTTAGTCACAGTTTAGTTATTTTCAAGAAAATGGCTGCCATTTTCACTTTTTCGAGTTCTTGTGGATGTGCTATGTATGGGTTTTATTGCTCGTCTATTTACCTGAAATAATAAGAAGAGTTCAATCACAGTAACTTGATTTTCAGAAAAATATGAATCCATTTTTGTATGATATTTATTTTCTAAAAGTAATTTTGATCAGTCTACATTGTAATTCTCAGTAGGCCTATAATGTTGCTTCAATTAAGACAGGATAGAGGAGATATTTACGTTTCCGTTATAACATATATTGTACACAAATTGCAAACTGATCAATGTTACAATTTGAATGTGAAGTAAGCTTGAAAATGCTAGATTATTATATACTTGCTTATTGTTTACTATTTTCATGAAATATATATTTACACAAATCCTGTTGGGTTTTTTTTCAAACACAATAAAGCTTGGAGGTCTGTCTCAAGTAGGAACGCTGCCTGACAATTGAAGTGACATTTTTCTTTTCGTAGGCACATATTCAAGTGTCTCAAATCTGCATTTGGCCAAATGGTATTGCTCATTTGGCTGAAAGAGTTTTCACCAAATTGGTGTATGTACCTCGATTCAAAAACTTCTTGGAATTCGTGGAACTGAATCAAAGTCATAATAATATTGTCTGAGGTTCATTTGCGTGGCAAACAAGGATCTTTGTTTAGTGCGGGGATTGTGAAACAGTTGACCCGGCGAATGTGTATTGACAGGACAAACCAATGTACACTCCACCAATGTTGGGCCAGCGTTGGGCTGACATTAAAACAGCATTGGGCCAATGTCTCATTTGAGTAGTATCTTGTAATCAGTTTAATTGCAGTTATTAATGCCGTCACCCTTTCTAGTATTACTGTAGCCTACAGGCCTGTAGGCTACCTACACATGACCATTCCACACATGCCCGTTACACAGTTTCCTGCAGAGAACAAGTAGTATATCAGCATATTTTATGGAAAGTGAGCATACATTTGCTTATTATATTTTTGTTGTTTTTTCCAGTGTTACTTATCCAAATTCGCGTAAGGAATACGTAACCAGTTAGTTATTCTTTATTCGTTCCAATAAAGAAGAAGTTTTCATTACTTATTCCCTATTTATATTTTTCTTTTCTCAAAACGTCAGTCTAGTTCGACCCAAATTTTGAAGACAATTTCTTGAAATTGAATATTTGACTGACAGTAGTATTCAAAGACGGCATACTCGGGGTTCCTACACGTCCTGGAAAACCTGGAAAATTATGGCTGTCCTGGAAAAGTCCTGGAGAAACGCAATTTTTCACATTGTCCTGGAACAGTGGAATTCTGATTAAAATGTCCTGGAAAAGTCCTGGAATGCCTTTGGTCCATGGAATTTGGTTTTCTATGGCAGTCTTTCAGTGACCAGTTAGCTATTTTTCTTCATGTTTTGATGGGTTGAAACAATAGTGTGCTATGTGACATGTTTAGCCTTTAGAATAATAACCAACTAAGTCACCTATAATATATATAAAGTTTGAATTTATTCCAGATTAAAACAACAGATCAAGTCGACCTAGCACAAATTTTTATTCTCGTGAAAAGGAGCACCTATCAGCATAATATCTGTCCAACACAGGACCAATTCGACTTGACACATTAGGCCCATTCGAGTGGCTGTTTTCGTCGTCGACTTTTTTACGTTTTGTTATATCCTACTTGATTGGCTGTTTGATTTGTTCTCGTCGTCGACGAAACGAGACTGAAAAATTCTCCGTCAAATTTTTGTTGAATGACCTTTGACCTTTTTGACGAAAAAACGTCGACGACGAAAACAGCCACTAGAATGGGCCTATCGTTATTCTGGTGTTATATACTTACGGGCTCTTGTTTCTTGGACAACACAGGGGGAAATCCTGGACTTAGTTTATTGTTGAAGTGACTGGCCCAGGCTAAAATCATAAAAAAATCGATGATTTTATTTTGGCTTCCTTATATGACCATATGATGTAAACATGTCCATAGACTAAGACTGCAAAAGTTTTTAATTTTTGTGCTGCGCATTCACCAGTTAGGCTAGATATAGAGACGAAATTCCTGATTTCTAATTATTGACAACCATGTCAAAAATTAGAAATACGGGAATTTCGTCTCTATATCTAGTGTAACTGGTGAATGCGCAGCAGAAAAAAATTAAAAACTTTTGCAGTTCTAGTCTATGAACATGTTTACATGATATGGTCATATTAAGAAGCCAAAATAAAATCACTGATTTTTTTATGATTTTAGCCTGGGCCAGTCCCTTTAATCTAGGAACAATCTCTGCATATTCTGTGTGTTCCTGGAGTAACTTGGTGTCTTGTTCATCCCAATTTTGCTTCTGTAAATCGTTTTGGAAGGTAAAAAAGTACTCTGATAACTTTAGTTGATCTACTGTGTAATTCCAATTGCTGTGTGTATCATCAGTATAAGTCCAAGTCTACATGCTGATAAATGGATTTAACAGACTGTTGTTCTAAGAAAAAAGATAAACACAATTTCGCTGTCAACTGGACTTGACCCACTATTATTTTAGGCCATTGAAATGTATGCATTATACAGGTCCTTAACCCCTCTTTCTTTCTGAAAAATACACAAACTGTAGTGACAGCACAAATAATCCACTAATGATAGCTAGTTCTGTCAGACTGAAATTCATTGTACAATCTAGTAATCTAGAGGTGGTGGGTTGCACATTGATGCGGAGTCCATCTTGTGTTTATCAAAACCACTGCACGCACATATAAATTGTACATCAACGTATACATCCAAAATCAACATTAAACGTTTTTTACAAAAGCAGCCACAGTCAACAGAAAAAAACAGTTGTCAAGATGTCGATCAGACTTCAAACCTTTCAAGTTCAAAGACGAGTGTCTCATATGTGGAGACACATGTTTGACAGAGGCCGATCCCAAGAACAGAAAACGATCGCCGATCGTCTGGTACGATGTGCAACTGCTGATAGAGGACCAAACCTGGATTCATTCAAGAAAGTCATGTTGGATGCGTGTGGTGTACGTGATGACGAGTGGGGACACAAAGTGCTTATCAGGGTGGGATGTGCACGCAGCCGACGGACAATATCACAAAGAGTGTATGTCATAATTCCGCGGCCCTCGAAACCTGAAATATATTCTGGTTGGGTGAAAGTTGAACAAGATCAAGCTTTTACCTGTGTAGTGAACTATCTAACCGAAGACCGTTCATGCATTTGGAACTCTGTGGAACTACACAAGCAGTATACACTATACCACGTCGCACTCTGCTAAACAAGTTATAAGAACACTTTGGACCAGCCCTCTTGGTCTTGTCAGGCACAGGTATTGTGACATTCAGAAGTAAGGCCTCTGAGGTTCTGTAGTTAGCTTCAAATGAATAGGATGGTAATGACACAGCTATATCTAAGGTGGCCAAACTCATTGCG
The DNA here is from genome assembly GCA_964017125.1 of Flabesymbios commensalis. Classification (NCBI taxonomy): domain Eukaryota; kingdom Metazoa; phylum Annelida; class Polychaeta; order Terebellida; family Flabelligeridae; genus Flabesymbios; species Flabesymbios commensalis. Next base: position 52,499,765 of record OZ024912.1, read on the forward strand.
GTAGAAATTAAAACAAGATAAGTCTAAATGCAAAACAAAAGCCACCATCAAAAACTCGATAGACGATGTTAGTCCGACCTTACAGCACTTGATATATTTGGTGTTAAATAAATTAGAATACCCACATCAATATGATAGGAGATTTCATCATCTGTATTGTTATTGACACATACATATATCTCTGCAGATTGCCTTGGGTATCACAGTGAGACAAAAATCAGTGATTGAATGATCACATATACATTTGGAGTCACATCTTCATATGACGAAATATTAAGATTCAAGGCCTCTTCAGCCCATGGTGCAGCTGGAAATAAGGAACTCGTGGGTATACGCCCCGGTGGTGAAGGCCTAGTGCAGTGCGTTGCTGATAACTTGCTGCAATCATATAGTCACAGAATGGGATATAGTCCACTCATGCAATGGCAATCCTTCTGACACAGCACATAAAGAACAGAATGACGAGACAACCTACATAAGACGAATTGGGAAAGAAGAAATATCCCAAGAAGTTTTGCCCGATATACCAGTGCAGCAATACAGAAGACCATCAAAACCAGAAATGCTATACAGTGTTTTAACTACATATCTACTGCTACTAAGGGTACTGGCAAGACACATTATGTCAGCATCTAAGACCAAAGAAATCGATAACCAAGATAGGAACACCTGAGTATCATGGCTACAACACAAAAAAACTCACATGAGCAGGGTCACACAGTACGTCCTGCAACTAAGGCAATATGTCTCCCTCTAGTTGATATGAATCCTGCGGAACCAGACACAATGTTGACGACCATAGTCGCATTCCAGCGTCTCACTAACCTGACCGGACAAGTGTATAAGATCTTTACCAACGACCAGCAGCTATATCGTATTGTTGTCAATGTCACATGGGCATATCCAGCCCAGTTCCAGACCTTTATTCTCAGTCTAGGCGGGATGCATACCCTGGTGAATTTTGAAGGAGCTGTAGAAGTGTTGATGTCAGACACAGGATTAGAGACTATTCTTTAGTCGGCATTTGGTGGTGTATCAACCATATTATCTGGTAAAAAGTTCCCTCGGAACATTAGAGCACTACGTCATCTCACTGGAGAACTCCTGTGTGAAGTCATTTTCAAGATAGGGTGGTTTGATGGTTTGATGTCTGGAACACAAGACTAAGACCGATCGCACAGCAAACTTTGGGTAGAGAACCTCATCAAGTCGGTGATGACCATGATGATGTTCGTCAGGGCAGAGAGGGAGGCTGACTGGCCACTCCACCTCTGGTCTGTAAAGGAGATGATGCCCTAATTTCTCGCAGCTGGACATTTTAATTATGCCAGAACAACCACATGCATGTAGTCAATGATATTATATTATGTCTCAGCTATTGAATAATAATATATTGATGATGAGTAAAATACAAGAAAGCATGTTATAGGCCTAGTATACATTATGTTGTTTCAATGTATAACTTGTTCATGTTCATATCTGCTTACATTTTTAAAAATGTATGTTCAAGGTACTGCTTGCTTACCTGTGATCCATAGAGAAATTGCCCAGTACAGTACTCCAAGACTTCCTACAAGATCAGCACTTGATGCGACATCAGCCTGGCCAATGGAACACAATATGGTCAGACATGTACAATGAATCTACTTTTATGAGGTATGGCCATAGTCCAGGTGGTATGGGGCCGTTCAACAATTGCGTAACGCCTAGAGGGGGGGGGGCGGGTTAAGCGATGCGTTACGGACCGTAGTCAACACAACTTTAAAAAGCGTTACGAAGGGGGAGGGGTGGGTCAAAAATCTCTAGAAAAGGCGTTACGTAATTGTTGAACAGCCCCTATCATTGGCATCACCTTAAAACCTTCAACACTGAAGAGATGAGAATCAAGTCTTATCCTTTCCAGCCAAATTGTGAGGGATGTTTCAGATATGAAAGATGAGAGTCGTAAAGTTTCAGTGACTGTAGGCCTACACAAGGAGAAGATGCCAGCACGCAATCAATCAGACGGTGCTGATAAAAAAACACTGAGAGAGAGCCTTACAGCCTGCATCGAACCATTAAATCCAAATGACTACCCAAATCACCTTGTTAGTTTTGTATGCGCTGGAAGTTGATCTACCAATAGTTGAATTCACACATGGTTGGACAAAGGATGACATATCCAGCGCATTGATACCATATGTTCTCTACCCCAAAATTTCAAGCCAGTCCCAGATGATGTAGGCCCTACTGATAATGAGCAGGTGTGCAACGGCCAGATGCAGTTGGTCCACAGAAAGACTGTCGTGTGCAGTGTTTTGTAGCTACCATTGTGCAGAAAATTGTTGTAATGAGCAAACAAAATCGTCTACCCTGCCCGATGAGGACGAAGACGAATGAACTGATGTTTTGAGGGCATATTATTCTCTGTCTAGTTCGAGTGAATAAAAGAGCTCGCTCAAATATATCAATACTTTTGCTTTATCAGATCGCATTCTATTCTTGTTGATGTATCTCCTACTAAACGCTTAATTGTCTTATTAAAAGTAGCCTACTGGAATATGTTATACCTCTTACACGTATAAAAACGTATTACTTGACTCTTCAAAACGTATAAAAACCTATAAAAAATCAGCATTACAAGGCAAAGACACAAAACACAGTTCAAAGCATAGTTTATATCTAAAAATGAAAATTCACAACAATAAAACACTGTTTATAAAATAAAAAAGCTAACGCAATCAGCACAAAGAATGAAAATAAACTATATTTATGTCTTGCATCGTATTCACAGCTAGGTCACTGAAACATTCGTTTAGACGCCAAAAACAGTTCCCTATGTCGATTTTTGATATAGTTATTTCTGAAAAAACACATGTAGTGTAGGCTCTGTGCTACCAGATTCACCAAAAAAACGTTGTGGGCCCTATATCAGTATATATATGTACTATGAAAAACACTAGCTACACCAGCTTCCACCAGACTAAAGTCTAATGTGCCTTGAGGGAATCCACATCCAACCTTTCTAACAGGATGTTCAAAAACCATTCAAAACATGTTTATACTTTTGTGAGTTTTTACCTGGGTTTAAATCTTTTTATCATTAGATATAGACCTACTTATTTTGTGTTCCTATACCGTTATATATGAGAAACAAATAATTTAAATGTATGTTCATACAAAATTGTTATTGTGAAGAAATGACGTAACTTTTAATATTTCTTTGAATTTCACTTATTATCGCCCGGCACCCTCAGCCTCATGCATGTTAGGTGGGGGCTGACCGCAGATTATTTAAAGGTGTAGTCAACTGTCAACATGTCAAAATACGCGGGACAATGGGGTCCCGAAGGCGATATCCGGGAACATGCCCGGGAGGGAATGAAGATTTAAAACCCATCCTTGGACCATGCCCTGCCATGGCCATGCCATGGCATACATCAATACATCATGCATCTATTCTCACCATTACTACCATTTATCATCATGCTATAATATAAACTAAATACATGACCGTCTTGTTTCTTTTTATGGTACCAACGCAATATTTATGTGCGGACTAGAATTGAGCGTCCACCATTTTTTGCAGTATTTTTTCATGGCTACCATGTCACATGTACACGTCATGTGGTACGAAATCATTCCAAAGTCATATCATACCATGTAATTCCCATCATTTAGTAACAATACGAACCTTATTAGTGAATGACGGGTACCTTATTAGTGAATGTTAACCCTTTACGTACTGGATCAATTTATTAGACTCACTAGATTTGTACGGGCATATTCCGGTAGTATATATAAGAGCGACGTCTCTAATAATACCATCATATATCACTATATATTAATTAATTGATTATAGCATGGGCATATTCTGGTAGTATATATAAGAGCGACGTCTCTAATAATACCATCATATATTAGCGTATTTAATTAATTTGAACACGGGCATATTCCGGTAGAATATATAAGAGCGACGTCTCTAATAATACCATCATATATTAGCGTATTTAATTAATTTGAACACGGGCATATCCCGGTAGTATATATAAGAGCGACGTCTCTAATAATACCATCATATATTAGCGTATTTAATTAATTTGAACACGGGCATATTCCGGTAGTATATATGAGAGCGACGTCTCTAATAATACCATCTTATATTAGCGTATTTAATTAATTTGAACACGGGCATATTCCGGTAGTATATATAAGAGCGACGTCTATTAATAATACCATAATATCCTTCTAAATATGCCTTGGGGAGAATTTCCCCTGTCTTGAAAAGGGTTTTCTTTTGGGGCTAGTATAATAAAAAAGGGGCAGGGTACATTTTTTTGGGTAAAATGAGATGAATTAAAGGAAAATTTGAACACGGGCATATTCCGGTAGTATATATAAGAGCAACGTCTCTAATAATACCATCATATATTAGCATATTTAATTAATTTGAACACGGGCATATTCCGGTAGTATATATAAGAGCGACGTCTAATAATAATACCATAATATCCTTCTAAATATGCCTTGGGGAGGATTTTCCCTGTCTTGAAAAGGGTTTTCTTTTGGGGCTAGTATAATAAAAAAGGGGCAGGGTAAATTTTTGGGGGTAAAATGAGATGAATTAAAGGAAAATTTGAACACGGGCATATTCCGGTAGTATATATTTATGAGCGACGTCTCTAATAATTCCATCATATATTAGCCTAATTCATTAATTTTAGCACGGGCATATTCCGGTAGTATATATAAGAGCGACGTCTAATAATAATACCATAATATCCTTCTAAATATGCCTTGGGGAGGATTTCCCCTGTCTTGAAAAGGGTTTTCTTTTGGGGCTAGTATAATAAAAAAGGGGCAGGGTAAATTTTTGGGGGTAAAATGAGGTAAATTATAGGATAATTTTAACACGGGCATATTCCGGTAGTATATATAACAGCGACGTCTTTAATAATACCATAATATACATGATATATTAGCCTATTTAATTAATTTGAGCACGGGCATATTCTGGTAGTATATAAAACAGCGACGTCTAATAATAATACCATAATATCCTTTTAAATATGCCTTTGGGAGGATTTTCCTTGTCTTAAAAAGGTTTTTTTTTGTGGGGCTAGTATAATAAAAAAAGGAGCAGGGTAAATTTTTGGGGGTAAAATGAGGTGGATTAAAATTTAATTTTAACACGGGCATATTCCGGTAGTATAGGAGGGGAATATTTCCGTACAGCGGTGTTAAAGGGTTAATTGACTGCATTGCTCAAATTCGGAGTAAATGACAGGTGGAAAATGAAATGCGTGATCTTCAATGTGCAAGCGTTAATACAGCATTGGTTCAGCGTCTCGTGTCTGCTACATATAACTATGGTCCGTCAACCAATACACTAAATGACGGTGAATACACTAAATTGCATTGATTGTAATCATGGCCATAATGCGTTATTACCATTTAACATTTTATAATTTGTATGTAATGCTGGCATGATGTTGGTCTATCATTGACGTTGTTGGCCCATCATTCAGCCAACATTGGCTTAATGTGTGGTGTTTTCTTAGAAAGAACATGGTCACAAAGAACTTGGAATAATATTGGCACAGTCTCGTACACGAAGTTGTAGGATTTGGATGTTGTTAAAGTTGGAGCTGTGTCGTACATAGTGTGCCAGCATTAATATAACATTGTAACATTATACGGAGATTAAACCTATTTCTAATTGGTTGAGCTGTGTTTGTTAGAATGGATTAATAGCGTCATTTCATTGGGTGCACAAATGCTCATACAGGTCGTGACACGGCATCCAGAACCCAACAAATTTATGTTCTGTGGACCGATATCCAAAATATTATCGGACATAAGTCACTCTGGCCACGTGACATGTTGTGAGAAACACTACTTCCAGTTCCACAACTCCAGCGGGACACGGTAAGATTCCGTGATTGAACTGAACTGAAACGTCTGAGGCGGGTGTATCGTTATATACCCGTACGGGCATATCCCGGTATAATGCCGTCCCGAGAATGCAACAGTGGTCCCTGGACATTCCACAATGACATATCACCCCACAGTTATCAGCCAAGTCCAAGAAGCAAGATAATAATACTAAAGTAAAAGTCACTTTGAATTTGTCACTATTGCAGTATTGGCAGTATTGCGACTTGCGTTGCATGCTTTTCGCTAGTTAGGGGAGACCGGGGCAGGTTGACCATGGGCCCACGCTGAACCACCCCTTAATATGACGTCATAATTTGATTTTTTTTTGTACCAAATGCAAGCAGTTATGAGCATTTAGGTAATATCTATGATGTTAAAAGCTTTTTCTATTTTTCGAATGGCATGCTGGGAAATATGCAAATAAAGAGTTTTAAGGCTGTAAAAACAGTGTTCCGGTAAGTTATTTGTTCAAATTTGTCCAAATTTGAATATATTTTCTAATATCATTATACTTATAGTATAACTAAAATGAATCTATATGAGATGCCTTGACAGCACATTTTGTTTATAAACAGTTGCAGTAATCTGATGAAAATTTCATTAATTTATGTTTTTTTCATTCGGGGTACATTGAACCATGTTTTCCGGGGTACATTTAACCATGTTCTAATTACTTCCGGTAGGCCTATCAGGCATTATATGAATATAAAATTTAATTCTAACAATAATGTAAGAGGTTATTTAATTCACGTTTACACATAATATTATAAAAAAAACAGAGTGGGAAGTAATGACAAGTAATATCATATTGCATCTTGAAAACAGCTAATAAATTAGCTTAAATCACATTTTGCATTGTTTCTATGCCGGAATAATTGAAGACACATCATCAATCTCCGCTGAACTATTTACATACTTTGTAAGGTATTTCACACCTTCGTTACATATAGCAAACTATATGAGGCAAGGGGTGAAGTAAGCAAATAATACAATTTGTTCTGAAAAAATATTTATTCTGAATAATTATTATGATGGATCGACGTTCCCCCTTGGGTGGTTCAATGTACCCCGACCGCGGGGCACGTTGAACCACCATATGCATGAACTTTAGAGATGAAATTCATATAAGTGTTTTGGATTCAACCAGGCTATGAATATTTGATATTTAAGTCAATATGACTGGGCATTACAAAACACACTTGTTTTTTGCATGTACCATGCTAATCACATTTTACAGGTATAAATATAAAAAGTGGTTCAACGTGCCCCGGTCTCCCCTACTCACACAATTTTCATCCGATTGTCATTAAATTTTGCGAATTATGACGCTTCTCCATAAACCCATTAAACGCTATCAGCTTCAATCATGAAATTTCACTACACATCAAATGGTCTAACTTTTGAATTACTCATTTAAATTTTACGAAATTTACGTTAAGGAGCCGGAATACTTGAAAAAAGAGCTTGCAAAATTTCATGGAAATTGATTTAGAATTGACTTAGAAATTGACGAAAAACACCCAACGCTGGTGGAAATTGACTTCAACTATAACGTTATATCATAATCATATAGTCTATGGCTATGCGGTTCATACCCATCGCCGCATTAATATGCTTTAGAGCAAGTTCCCAAGTCATATAAACTCTATTATCTGTATACTTGAGGGACATCTATGCAGAAATAATTCACCATTTCTCTCATGTGGGCTTTGTGTTGTGACACAAAAGTTGAAAAGGCTGTGTTACCGTGGGGATCTGGAAACAGTTGACCTCCAGCATATTGACAGTAACTGAGTATTTAAGAGCTTTCCCAGCCAACACGGCTCACTCACCAAATGTTGGTTTAATGTCGGCCAACGTCGCAGACGTTGGTCTAACGTTAAAACAGCATTGGGCCAATTTCTCGTTGGAGTAGTAGGCCTATCTTGTGATCAGTTCAGTGGCTGATATTAATGCTGTCAAAGTGTACTCTATAGGCTGATGTAGGCCCACACTTGACCGTCCTACACATGTGCATTTCAAAGCTGTATGAATCTTTAATAAGGTAGCCTACATACTTCCTTTGAAGTAGCTAACCTACGTACTTAGATTGAGGTATGTCCGTACTCAGATCTATGTATGCCCCTACACTCTAGACCTACAGCTGCACCATGAGGCTGAGCTTCACTCTCACAAATGGGTAGGGGCCTACCTACTGTCTTTTGTTATTTTATTACTCCTTCGCCTTGCCCTTGATCTTGGTCCTGGACAGGTTCGATACCATGTGAATAAATACTATCACATTTATATCTTTACCGGGTGTTTAACTTTATACGGGAAACGTATAAATATTTTCACCCGGGTGTATGTATTAACCTGATATATGTAGCTATACAAGTGGCCAGGTTGTGGCACATACAACATTTCATACATGCACGTCCAACATAAGCAAAGCAGGAATATGGACATATCAAGAAACGAAGAAGTACATTCAGTATGTCATATTGCGTATATATATTACGTCAGAGAAACGATATTGACTTTGCTACACTCAGTATCTATGATAATGATCGTGCACAATATCCTACATTTCAGATATACATGATATATTATAGAATGTTATTGTCTTTGCAATAAATGTTATTTTTATAAGCATTAAATTGTGTTCTTAATAATACTTTTAAAATGTAACTTACCTCAAAATTGAAATTTAACTAAGGCCCAAAAAATATATGTTTGTTTCAGATTTGTTGTCATATTTACCAGTGGGTAAGTGGGAAATTTATTTTTTATTATATTTTTTGTCACTTCAACCAATCGGTAGGTGAGAATTTTAAAAATTTTATTTGGCGAATTTCAAATTCACTTCCATGCAAGTCTTATCGTTACATTACATATCAATTTTGTGTTTTTTTTAATGGTTTTTGACCCCCCCTCTAAATCAACCCTTAACTTATGGATCCCCTGCAATTTTTTTTTATTTTTCGGTTGGAAATTCATAAAATAAATTTGGTTCGCACATGTTTTGATATTGATAGGGTCGGTCGGAAATTGGAAGCAAAAAATATTTTTTTTAAGCCTAAACACTTATTCACCAGTGTACGTTCCCAAGATGGGAATATCTGTAAACAAAGCCTTCTAGAAAAAAAACTACACATACAATCCACCTCTTACGGATGGATGGACGCGTATGTGCTACAACCTGGTCACATTGTATACATACACTTAGTACAATAACAGGGGGTCTACAGAAACAAAATAGTTTGTATCGATCAACAGCTTCTTTATGGCCTGTTGCACGAAAAGTGGTCAAATTGGTTAGCATCACAACTCAAAAAATAAGTTATTAAAAAATCCATCAAAATTTCAGAGATGAAGGGCCAATGTATTAAGTGACGGTGGTTAATGATTTCAGATCATCAGAATCATGTACAACATCATAATTTATACACTCAAACATGATATCACACATCTCTCATCCAAAATGACCACTTTTCATGCAACAGGCCTTAACATATATTTTCAATATTTGTCAAGTACATTCCGGATTTTTTCAGATTTTTAATGATATTGTAAGACCTAAAAATGGCTTTTTTCGACCTAAAATGTTTTTTTTCAACTTCAAAAAAAGAAAATCAGTATTTTTTCCCATGACCCACTGGCATCTCTGTATACAGCCAGTAAAGATTATGTTGCGATAGTATTTATTAACATGGTATCCAACCTGTTAATTAACCTATACCGATTGAACATGCCCCGGTTATTAAAGTGCAATACAACAATGCCATAATGGGCAATCTATTTTATTATTGCCTTTTGCTTGAATAGAATCAGTGTGATGAAGCCCTTCACAAGGTGGCAGCACATTGTCAGTCTTCCATAACGTTGCCAGCACTGACTGGGCGATGGCAGTTTGTCCATCAGGCCACCGGCGCACCACTGGCGGCATCAATCACGGTCACCAGACAAACCCGAATGAATAGAAAAGTGTGGACTGGTCATGCGTGTCTGAATGAGTGCCAGCATACATGTATTGGTTAAGTTTGGACATACAGGTGTGAGTAAGATAAGCTATGTTGAAATTATGACCAATGGTTGTGGGGCAAATTCGGGGCATCAACCAAGGTAGCTGAGTAAACAATGGCTCTGGGTGAGCGCAGCGACCTATAACCAAGGCAAAAGCTTGTCTACGTACTATACCAGAAGTCTACACTGCCGTGCCAAGGCAAAAGGCGGTAGGCATATCTGTAAATTTATCAAAAATAACTTTTTTAGTTGATATTACTTAATGTGTCATAATACGTCTTGTGTATGATTATCTAAGTTTAACTTTTCGTTATTGGTGGAAAAAACCTTCATAAATTTTGCTATTTTTAAAGTAACAAAAGGCAGTATGTTACTTACTGCCATTTAGGTCTGTAAAGGCACCACTGGCATTGCAGATACTTCCTTTTGCCTCTGTAATGATGCAGGTTTATCAAAACGCGGCTAGTAGATACTGCTGTCGCACGCCTGTACAACATATTTGCCAGAGACAGCAGACTACTTTAAAAGTTATTTGAAAGTGCAATTTTAAAAGAATGCATTTGTCGTCGTGTGTTGGACTTGTCCAGAAAGCGACATGGTCCAGAAAGAGTGCTAGTCATTTGACACAGTGCAATTTCCACACAGCAGAGACACTTCGACACAGAAACACTTAAAAAAATAAGTAATTTCGTCACAGCTTTGGATGTTTCAACACACTTTCTGAGAAATGCATATTTGTGTTGATTAAATAGGGTTTCATCCCATGGACTTTGTCTCAGCTGAAAAATTCCATAAATTTATCTAGTTTGCATAAATTAGCATAAATTAACATAATTATCGCTAAAAATGCGCATATTATATATGCCTATATATGTCAGGTCGAAAATATATAAAACGTTTCAACTTTTCTGCAAAATCACCCACACCCAGGTGTTTTTGGTGTCTATACCCAGGTTTTTCACCTCATGGAAGTCGTTTCACTATACTTTGAAGGCCACAGATTAACATAATTTGCATGAATTAACATAAAATAACATAATTAAAGCCCAAAAACTATAAAATGCTACAACTTTTCAACAAAATCACCCACAGATGTAATTTTGGTGTCTCTACTCAGGGTTTTCACCCCATGGAAGTCGTTTTCAATGGAAGTCATTTTTAAGACCTCGGATCAACCTCACTTGCATAAATTAACATAAATTAAAATAATTAAAGTCAAAACCTATAAAATGCTCTAATTTTTCGACCAAATCACCCACAGAGGTGTTTTTGGTGGCTATACCCAGATTTTTCAATTTGCATAAATTAACATAAATTAACATATTTAAATCCTAACATAATACAATTATCTAACTTTTCAACAAAATTTATTACCGTACACAGCTATTTTGGTGTCAATACCCAGGGTTTTCACCCCATGGAAGTAGTTTCACTGAATTTTGAGGAAAACATACCAACCTAATTTGCATAATTAATTAGCATAAATTAACATAATATGTAAAGCTAAAACCTATTTAATTGCTCTAACTTTTAAACCAAGTCACTCACACAGGTGTTTTTGGTATCTATACCCATGTCTTCCACCCCATGGGATTCGTTTGACTGCATTCTGAAGACCACAGGTCAAGAAGAAATTTATTGGATTAAACAAAATAATGTTGACAAGTTACAGCATTTTATAGTTTTTTTTGGTTCAATTATGTCAATTATGTTAATATACCTGAGTATAGACACCACAAACAGCTCTGTGGGTAATTTAGTTGAAAAGTTAGAAAATTTTATAGTTTTTTCACTTTTATTATGTTAATTGATGGTTAATTTATACAAATGAGGTTTGGGCTGTGGATTTCAAAATTTAGTGAAACGATTTACATGGGGTGAAAAACCAGGATAAGCCCTATATACACCAAAACAGCTGTGTGGGTGGTTTGGTTGGAAAGTTCTATTGGTTTTTGGTTTCAATTATGTTAATTTATGCAAATTAGGTTGATCTGTGAACTTCAAAATGTAGTGAAACGACTTCCAGGCAGTGAAAAACCTGGCTATAGCAGTGTTCACAACTGATGGTTATTTAGTGGTCTGAGACCACCAGAAATTATGTTGGACCACCAGAACATTCATATCCAGTGGTCCTGTGGACCACCAAAATATCTAGCCTTAATCACAATCTTAACATGCCCCAATGATATTTTTATAAACAATTGTTGCAACTCGCGGGTGATAATACCAGAAACACCGTACCCTCCCCCACCCTTTTGACAGAACAAAACACGTGTTCGTATTCATAAGGGTCATGAGATCGATCATCATCCTTGAACTGTCATGCCTTTTGTGGTTTTACAAAATTAACGATGCGTGGAAAAAAGTGTTGTAACGTTAGTTGTTGTCAGGACCACTAAAAAAAAATTATAGGACCACCAGATCCTCTGAGCTGGTGGTCCTGTGGACCACTGCTCATAAAAGTTTGTGTCAAACCCTGCTATAGCCACCAAAAACAGTTGTGTCGGTAATTTGGTTGAAAAGTTGCATTTGTTAGTTTTTTTTCAATTATGTCAATTTATGTTAATTTAAGCAAATAAGTTTGATCTGTGAACTTCAAAACTTTGTGAGACGCCTTCCATAGGGCGAAAAACCTGAGCATAAACACCAAAACACCTCTGTGGGTGATTTGGTGGAAAAGTTAGAGCAAATATAGATTTTTGACTTAAAATATGTTAATTTATGCAAATTAGATTTATCTGTGGACTTCAAAAATTAGTGAAACGACTTCCGTGGGGTGGAAAGCCTCAGTATAGACACCAATAACACCTCTGTGGGTGATTTGGTTGAAAAGTTATAACATTTTATAGGTTTTGGCTTCAAATACATGTGAATTTTTGTTAATTTATGCAAATTAGGTTGATCTGTGGTCTTCAAAATGCAGGGAAATGACTTCCTTGGTGTGGAAAACCATCTATGCTAAAATTTCCAATGGCAAATATATAATCACAGTGAACACGTTTTCAAATCCTTTGATTTCCTTAAGAAAAACTTCCTATTGTGCTTGAGACAGTCAAATTGAGGTATTCATGCAACAAAAAAAAATGATATTATCAGTAACATGTGAATATGTCTGTGAATATGTCTATTCCCAGTGTCAGTGAACACTGAATGTGATTGACTCAGTTTCGTGAATGAATTAATGTAGTTAATTTTCTAATTTTCGATTTGTAAATGTCCTTTGAAGTTTGTTATCCTCTCGGACAAACTCCTGATAGCTGTTGATTGCCTGATACAAATTCTGGTTGTCTTGTGCAACTGGAAAGGCCCTTACACATTTACACGTAGGCCTACATACATATTTCAAATGCTGCTTTGTAACCCTCCTAGAGCAGCTCACATTCTTAACCCTTACAATGCTGCAATATTTTTTGTATAAACTATGGAGACCAAAGGGTGTTTTCAATTTGAAATCATCATAAATGTCTTAGTCAGCTATTCTCGCTTCGTTTGATTGCATGTACCTATGTTATGGGTCTACGGCCGTTAGAAATATCTTTCAGTGCGGGGACTGTCTTTATACTTCAGAATCTGACGTATAAAGAAGGTCTCTGCGCTGAAATGGTTAATTGACAACAGGGCACAAACTTCAGAACTGTGACATGTCATTTTTCTGACCACTACACCAGGCACCACCTTTTTAGGGTATGAGAGGGGGCAAACTTTGGAAAAAAAATTACTTACAAGTAGTAATAATAGATGCTCATTCTAAGCTTTTCGAAATGCTCCAAAATGTAATATTTTTGGTGAGAGGCTTCCTCTTTTCCATTGCCTGCTACCACAGTGTTAGCTAGAAATTAGGCACGGGAAACACGCCCACACACCCTGCTAGCTAACACAGTGCCTGCTGCTGGGGGAAATAGTAGACAGCTACATTTAGTACTTTCTCTGTATATCAAATTTTTGAGTATTATATATTTATCTTCTTGTGTTTCAGATATCCTATATATATATGTCAACTTGAAAAGTGAATGTTTTCTAATTTGAAAATATCCATATTGTTTGGACGGTTGGCTCATCAAAGGTTGATATTCACTTATAATGATCCAAGATGCATAGCTGTCAGACAAACACACAATCATCATTATACAAGCAAACAACGCAAACTTGCAGGTTTGGTTTATGTTAATTTATTATTTCAGGCTGCACTCGGTCAGTTCATTGGATTAACTCCACCTTGAAAATGCAGAAGCTTCTTTTGTTATTTTCTAAAATTGCTAACTTCTGTACGGTACCTCTAAAGTTACATGTACACTATACTGCTCTGCTAAGCTAAAAGGCAGTATAGGCTTACTTGTAAACTAAGCAGATGTACTGCCTTCTGGCTTTGCACGGCAGTATACATTTATGTACTTGTGTTATTTTGTTGTCTATATATATAAAATAGATGTTTATGTTGACGTTTTATTCCATGCCCAACAATTAAAGTTGGGGCGTGGGTTATGATGTTGCCTCGGATGTCCGTTCTTCTCCGGAGCAGATATAGGAAACCCATGGGCGGATTTCTTTCACTTTCACACATACATCCCTTGAGGCGTGTAGATGTGTCTTTTTGGGGTTTATGAAATTTTACCTACCTAAATGTCTGACCTGGTCATAATGATTTTCATATGCCTGATATCTGACAAGCTGTGTCAGATAGATAGAAAAACAAAATTTGCGGTTTCAGGTAGGTACAAATTCAACTCGATCAAATTCAAAATGGCCGACTTGAAGCCATTGTTGTATTTTAGTTTTATATTGGTAATATCGGGAAAACTGTGCCAGATAGCTAGACCTATTAAAACAAAATATATGTTGTTTCAGTGAGAGATATGCTGTCAAAAATGACAACTTGATTAAATTAAAAAATGACTGACTTGAGACCATCATTGACTTTCTATCACGTGGTCGGGGGGTATTATGATGGCCAGCTGGCCTCTTGTTTACTTATGCCCTCCATATTTACAATTTTTCCACTGATCATTCTCTTTTCGAATACAACACTGTTGGTAAAATTATTAGATTGTGATGGATCAAGTGATTCTTTTTACTCAATTATATATTATTCCAAAATAAAATTAAAACATGAGTCCATCAGGCAAAGATTTACTTCATTAAATTTGCTTTTTTTCCTGTAAAAAGTTACCTGCTCACTCAGAAATAATGATCACATTGGTGTGGCGTAAGTATAAGGTGCTTGCTACATGTCTTTTTTATAATTTTGTTTAATCACCATGAGGCATTACTATGAATTGATGTATGATCTGATGTATGGAAATTTCTCACCTTGTGACTTCAATAGATTTCTCCAGAGCTTAATTTAAATTTACTGTACATGTACTTTGGGAAAATATAGTTTTGATCAGATTATTGTTTACAATATAGAAAATGCTAATATGTAGAATTATTATGTAACATATTAATATGTATGTTTTTCTAGTTGTTGCTGCTTTTGGAAGTCTGACTCTTCTCTTTGGGTGAGCTGAAAGAGCCAGCTCTATTATCATGCTTTTAATTATTTAGATCGTTCTAAGTCTGAAGGTTTTCAAACATGTTAAAAGCACTTTTTTGTAGTTTTGCAAGATATTTTTTTTTTGTATTTTTTTATTTTACAAGTATCCCATCCATGAAATGTTTAAAAGTAAACATTGGTACTTTAACCCTTTTAGTCCCCACGATGCATCATCTTACATCCCTGAAAACACACTTGATTTTTCTACAACTAGGGGTTTTAGAATGAAAATCTCCATGAAACTGGTTTACCAATACATGATAATTTTCTTTAATTTTTCACCCACTTCAAATCATCTTCATCCACTACAAGATGAGAATTGCGACAGCAATTCGCGGCTTGTAGTGGATGAAGATGATAATGTAAAGTCAGGATTGAAAGGGTGAATGTTCACAACATTGAAAAAAAATAATGAAGACGGTTATTTAAAGCAAAAGTGTGAAACCTTTTTCTAGCATCTCTGATGAATAATAAAACTTAATTGATCCAATAATGTACTGGCAGGCGTCAGCATACCGTATATCCCCGTGTATAATGCGATGTTTTTTCTTAGCTATTCATGTCACAAAAAGGCACCTCGTATTATATATAGATGTAGAATTTAATACAAATTTTTAGCTCTCTAGCGGTAAGTTCTCTCGCGGTAGAACGTATCTTTAAACATAGGCCAGTCAGCGTGTTTGGTAAGCAGGCCTATACACACGATACAACAAGACTGTGCCTTTCCAACTAGTAGCAAACAAGAGACGTTCACCCAATGCTGGTACATTGTTGGGCCACCTTCTGCGACGCTGACACAACATTGGGTGAATGTGTCGTGTTTGCTGGGAGCCCCCGTCTCACATTCCCGCCGACGCGCGTGGCACCTTTGACAACCACGGGCAGATAATGACGCTGTTAGTCTGCAACCAATTCACACCCCTGACCTGTTCATTTATATTAATAATGATTTAATCTAAGATCGCCTTTCATATGGGAGTGTTCTATTGTGTACGACAAATCTGAACATGATATTTTTAGCTCCCGCCGTCACCGTAGGTGAGACGAAGGGAGCTATGGATTCTACCTCCGTTTTTTTTTGGCCTCTTCTTTTGCCTATAACTTTGTAAGAAAATAAGCTAGGATAACAATTTTTGGTATGTGGGTTACTTCCAGGTGGCTAATGGACAGGTTAAAATATTTTTAATCTGAATTCAATACGCAAGGTTGCAGAGGAGAAAATGATGATGTGACGGCGTTGGGCCGTTGGGCCATCCGTAAACAATTCGTTTCCGAAGCATATCTCTAAAAGTACTTGTCCGATTGTCTTCAAATTTTACACACAACACCCCTAGGGGGTCTAGTTGTGCCTTTTGGGGTATTTGAACTTTGACCTACTTCTGGTTCAGAAATATGACCTATTTAGACGTTTTGACGCGCACTTCGTTTCCGGAGCAGATCTCGAAAAGTACTGGGCCGATGACAGTCATATTGCACATACATGTTCTCTAAGGTCCCTAGTTGTGCCTTTTCAGGTTTTTGGACCTTGACCTTGAAGTTGACCCAGCACTGACCTAATTTATAACATCGGTAAATCCGACTGAAAGATTTTGCGGAATATCATAAAAACCGCTCAAGATAGCTACACCATTACTATAAAACAAATTGTGAGGTTTCAGGAGAGGATGCATCTTGAAAAATTTCAAGTTGATAAAATTAAAAATGGCCGCCTATCGGCCATTATCCACCTCGACAGGCCTGATATCGCGGAATATCATGAAAACCTTTCAAGATAGCTACACCATTAATATCAAATAAATTGTAAGGTTTCAGGAGAGGATGCATCTTGAAAAATTTAAAGTTGATAAAATTCAAAATGGCCGCCTATCAGCCATTATTCACCTCGGCAGGCCTGATATTGTGGAATATCATGAAAACCGCTCAAGATATCTACACCATTACTATAAAACAAATTGTAAGGCTTCAGGAGAGGATGCATTTTGAAAAAATTCAACTCGTCCAAGTTCAAAATGGCCGCCAATCGGCCATTATTCACTTTCACATGGCCGTTATTTGGTAAACCGTGCTAGATGGCTAGACCATTACTATAAAACAAAATGTGTGATTTCAGAAGAAGATGCATCTTGAAAAAATTCGACTCGATAAAATTCAAAATGGCCGCTTATCGGCCATTATTCACTTTCACATGGCCGTTATTTGGTCTACCGTGCTAGATGGCCAGACCATTACTGTAAAACGAAATGTGAGATTTCAGATGAGGATGCATCTTGAAAAAATTTGACTTGATCAAATTTAAAATGGCCGCCTTTTCGGCCATTATTCATTTTCACATGGCTGATATTTGGTAAGCCGTGCTAGATGGCTAGACCATTACCTGATTACTATAAAACAAAGTGTGAGTTTTCGGGGGAGGATGCACCCTGAAAATTTTTAACTTACGAATTCAAAATGGCCGACAATCAGCATTATTTACCTCGATAGGCCTGATATCAGGTAAACCGTGCTAGATAGCTAGACCATTACTATAAAACAAAATGTGACGTTTCGAGAGAGGATGCCTTTTAAAAGCTTTCGACTCAATCGAATTCAAAATGGCCGCCTATCGGCCACTATTTACTTTCACATTGCTGATATTTGGTAAACCGTGTTAGATAGCTGGACCATTACTATAAAACGAAATGTGAGATTACAAGAGAGGATGCATCTTAAAAAAAATTGACTCGATCAAATTCAAAATGGCCGCCTATCGGCCATTATTCACTTTCACATAGCCGGTTTTTGGTAACCGTACTAGATGGCTAGACCATTACTATAGAATGAAATGTGAGATTTCAGCTGAGGATGCATCTTGGAAAATTTTGACTTAATCAAATTCAAAATGGCCGCCTTTAGGCCATTATTCACTTTCACATGGCCGATATTTGGTAAACCGTGCTAGATAGCTAGACGATTACTATAGAATGAAATGTGAGATTTCAGCTGAGGATGCATCTTGAAAAATTCTGACTCGATCAAATTCAAAATGGCCCCCTATCGGCCATTATTTACTTTCACATGCCCAATATTTTGCAAACTGTGTTAGATGTTAGTCCATTACTATAAAACAAAATTTGAGGTTTCGGGGGAGAATGCACCCTAAGTTTTTAACTAATTTATATCGAATTCAAAATGACCGTAAATCAGCTATTAGTTAACTCGATTGGCCTGATATCGGGTAAACCGTGCGAGATAGGTAGACCATTACTGGGATACTGATTAGGATCATTCATTTCAATGGAGGTTTGCAATCTCTGACAGACTGTCTAGTTCTTATCTTACTCTTAGACTGGGCTTCTTAGACCTAGTTGTCTTGCGTCTTGATTTTTGACCTAGACTAGGACTACATTAATAACCCTATACAAAATTGCCTAAATCAAATTCTAATTCGGAGCGGGAGCTCCTGGACTTATGTAGTCTTGTCATATTGGAATGAGAGAATGCGTTGACGAAATATAACAAGATATCACTGATTATATCTCCTATCGCAAATTCTATACATGTAGGCCTCAGAATGTCCATATTGCTGGAATACCATTAACGCCTACCGCTGTTGCCGCGGCTGATACGGTATTGAGCAAATGGTGGTATCTGTTAGCTGTAGTTCATGGAGCGCTGCTGTGTTATTGCACCCTGACACACCCTTATACAACCATGCACACCTCTTGTGTCTAGACAATGCGGCTAGTCTGCAAATGTTTTCCAATCACATTTCATCTTGTAATGTTCTTAGCACGACGATATTAAAATATGGTCTTTTTGTAATAGATAAATTAAAATAATATATATTTATCGGCGAAATATAAATACGGGTATTCTATAATCTGTGTGTATATATATGTAGCCTATGCAGGCCTCAGAATGTCTGCCGATCGAGACAGTCCCGATGACATCCACTCTGCCGTGGAAAATGAAAATACAGTATCTGCTTATTTTATAAGTAAGCAGATACTGCCCTTTGGTTTTGCAGAGCTGTACTGTTGCCGCTGTTCCCGTCATTGAGCATCGTCTATGCAGGTGTCACAGCGCTATTTAGTAGAATAAGATAATATCAATGCCTCACATTTAGATGGCCCGGAACGCTGTCCATCAGAACGCTGCCGACATCCAAAATTTGAGGTCGTATTATACAGAGGGGTAGACGTTTTTCAGGCCATCCGAGGCCTCAAATCTTAACTCGTATTATACATGGCGTCGTACTATACGCGGGGATAAACGGTACTCTGTATCTTCTATGTTACCAAAAGATGACTACTCTGATATACATGTACCACCCAATCTGACATCCTCCACATATTTAATTTATCACCTGATAATTTTATCTTGTTTACCGCGGTACCTCTCTAGTATCGCAGTAGCACAGGGTAAGCATCTTACCACAACCACATACCTCACAAGTCTATACCTAAAATGTAGTGCAGTAATCTTATACATCCAGGTCATGGTCCACTAGTCCGATCACTAGTAAAGATTGCCACGGACCAGTAAACATTTATGACTGCTGATCCGTCATGTCCAGTAAATATTCCCCCCAGAGTTATCTGAATGCTCACTGTCAGAGTATCTGTCTGACTTTAACATGGACCTACCGGTAATAATAATTGAACCAGTTATATGGTTCACCTTACAGATAGCCATTTGCACAGACTGTTTCAGTTGCTTTTAAAAGTGAGTGAAAGCATTCAGTCATATGGGACTGGTGTTTGTCATCTGTTAGAAAATAAAAGTTGTGAGTCTCGCAATTGCTGTATTGCATTATTTTTAAATGGATATATTCCACAGGACTAATAAAACTCTTTGCAGACTAGTAAAGTTCTGTCATTACTACTCCTGTGGGCTAGTTAAAAAAATCACGAAGTTCTCTCCCTGACTCTTGCTTACCGCTATTAGATGCCAACAGTATTGAAAAACAATACTGCCCTGACAAAACAAAATAGCTATCATGGTGAAGTGACTAAATGAAAGACTACAACAACACCTAGCATTTCATTGAGGCCTTGTATTTTATCATTATCATGATCTAAATTATTCTTACTTTGTTTTCACCATGTTTATACATGTATGTACATGCACAAAAACTGTATTGTCTACTGGTGAAATAAAGCTTTCTATTAGTATCTTGTAAACAATGTTATCTCGTGACTGTGTTGAATGAATTTTGCTAAATTCTCTAATTTTCAAATACTCCATAAATTCTCCATAAATTTTCCTCAATTTACAACACACACATACAGGTGTTTAGTAAAATGTATTGTCTATTGGTGAAATTAAGCTTTCTATTAGTATCTTGTAAACATATCGTACATGTATCTCGTGGCTGCGGTGATTGAATTTTGCTAAAATCTCCAATTTTCATATACATGTACTCCATAAATTTTCCTAAATTCACAACACACACATACAATTGTTTAGTAAAATGTATTTTCTATTGGTGAAATAAAGTTTTCTATTAGTATCTTGTAAACATATCGTATCTCGTGGCTGTGGTTAATGAATTTTGCTAAATTCTTTAATTTTCAAATACTCCATAAATTTTCCTGAATTTACAACACACACATACAAGTGTTTAGTAAAATGCCATTAAAATTAAACGATTTAATGAAAAATCAGCGAAAATGATCCATTTCAGTTAATGTGATTCCTACTATGAGGATATTTACTATATTCTGTGAACAGTGTTTGATTTAATATGCATTCACTATAGTCTATATTTATATCATATTAAATTTTAAAACAACATTTTAGAGGTGCAGGCGAATATCGTTATGACACGATCGTTGAGGTTCAATAACTCAAATCGTGTTGTGAGTGAATTGTCTTATACAGGGCTGAATCGATCGCATATCGATGAAAAATTATTATGTAGTGGTCATATTTGCATATTTCTAAGATGTATTACAATTATATTGATTAATTCTTTATAGTACTTATGCCTTTAATTAAATACTGGTAATAAAAATAACTTATAAAACAAGAAGGGAACAGTTATTCATCACTTGATAAGAAAATGTGTGTGTTTATTGTAACATGTGCGTTATGACTGCACTACGACGTCCTTGTGCCTGGGCGCTGATGATGGTTTGAGTACGGTAGATGCCAGACATTAAATAAGTGTTGGGTCAGTGGTTGCCGATGTCGAAAATAGTGGGCCAACATTGAGTCAGTATAGCAAGAAAACCCTAGGGATTAGTCGGGCAGGTGTTTCTCTCGAAACTGTGCCACATTTGGTGACCCCGTGAATGCTAGGGAACAATTATATAATAATATATTTCAGATGTGTAGCATTATCCGGAATCATATATATATATATATACATTAGGCCTACTATTCATGCATGGTTATATTAAACCGCACCTAAGATTTAAAAAATATGACATGTCAATAGTTATATTTCTTCTCATTAACCCAAAATAGAGTAGTGGAATTACGGCCCACTGATCAGGCAATGTTGCAGCAACACCGCAAAGATTTACTTGTAATGACAGATATGCCTTGTGTTTTCTTGATCTCGCACCATGCCATACCCATGATAACAATCCACTATTTAATCCTACAATTACAGCAATATGTTTGAATTATAATACAATATTAGTTTGATAAATGTATAGTACGATTTTTATTTGAATTTTTATAATTAGTAAGAAATAGTAAGAAATATTCTTGCTATGGCTTGCTATAATCTGCTTTAATTTTACCACAATATTTACACAATTTTAATTCAAGCGTATTACATGATACATGGATGATCAAAACGTCACAGCATGACTTGATCAATGAGTCTGCGCTGAAGACTGGCTCTCTGTTTTATAAATTGTGTAGGCATAACAGCTGGCTTTTATAACACGATTTCTGGAAGAAAACCTAGCAAAGGGGTATGAAATTTTGGGGGCCATGACCTTATCGTGCTGTAACCTATTTGTGCTGTAACGATCCGTGCTATAGCCATGTTCACCTGTATGATCATATTTACTAGATTTTGTATTCAGTCTGTTTTATGCAATATTAAACTTTTTCAGTGGGATATTTACTTATGCAGAGGTACAGTCATTAAAACAAAACCTTCAGCTGACAACAGGTATAGTTGATCTCCAAAGAAACAGAGAAGATTATATATATGTGAAAAAAGAAACCATACTTAGTAAGTTTTTTCCAGCTTCTTTTCTAGTAAATTGTGTTATAATTTCCAGCTTATCAGTTCATCCAGAAAACATGATACATTATGTTCAATACTGGTTCAATGTTGGATCAGTGTTGCGACAGAATGCACTACTGGGTCAGCATCTGCAATATGATCTGTACTCGCATGCAGTTTTGTGTCATGTTTGGCAGGTGACGTTTCAATCATATATAATGATATGATTCCAACAGATTATAGCACAAGCTATTATTTTTATAAGCAAACTTATAAAATTATTCTAGAAAGCTTCAAAATAAAACTATGCCTAATTCTCTTATAAAAATCATGCTAAAAATTTTTTAAAGATGGTATTAAAATCGGAACAGATTATTATCATTACCGGTTCAGTAGTATTAAAAAAAACTTTGGATGCGAAGTTATGATTATTCTTGAATGGTTTAAACTTAAAGTAATGCTCCCCTATAAAAAATCATGCTTGGATTAACCGGTAGAAAGCATATCTGATTTATTATTGAAATTATGAACAGCACAAATGGTACCGGGTGGCGAGCTGAGCTATAAAGTTGCTAAAGTACCTGTGCCAAGTCTAGAGTAGTTACTCTGAAATATCTTGTACCTGTATATGTACCTTAACCCTTACAATGCTGAATTAATTTTGTATAAAAAGGTTGTTTTTTTTCGATTTGAAATCATCATAAATGTCTTAGTTAGATCTTTCTAATTCATTTGAATACCTATTTTATGGGTCTACGGCCATTAGAAATAGTTTTACTATTACAGTGCGGGGATAGACTTTTGTCGTCAGAATCTGACGTCTAGAGACGTCAGAGTCTATCCCCGCGCTGTAACACCGAAATATTTTTGTATAAACCATGGAAACCAATAATCATCATAATTGTCTTAGTTGGCTCTTTCCGCGTATAATAATAATAAACTCATATAGTGCCTAAATCCTCAGTGATCATAGCTCAGAGGCGCGACAAACATAATCGTAATCTGACTAATAGTTCCAAAACTGGATGCGTTTATCGTCTGGGCAACCAGACCACCAAGGATTTAAGTCAGAAAAGCCTGACCAAAAAAATACATTCTCAATTTGTTCCAGAAACTAATTTGTATTTTCGCAGATCAATTTTCTAAAGGAAGTTCATTTCAAAGTCTAAGTAACCCTGTGTTGGTTATTTAATGTCTAGCTGTTATGTTTATAATACTATTGGCTTCATTTGTTATGGGTCTATGCCTATTAAAACTATTTGATTAGCTCCCGCCGTCACCGTAGGTGAGACAGAGGGAGCTATGGATTTACCTTTGTTTTTTTTTGGCCTCTTCTTTTGCCTATAACTTTGTAAGAAAATAAGCTAGGATAACAAATTTTGTTATGTGGGTTACTTCCAGGTGGATTATGGACAGGTTAAAATATTTTGATTCTGAATTCAATACGCAAAGTCGCAGAGGAGAAAATGATGATGTTACGGCGTTGGGCCGTCCGTAAACAATTCGTTTCCGGAGCATATCTCTGAAAGTACTTGTCCGATTGTCTTCAAATTTTACACACAACACCCCTAGGGGGTCTAGTTGTGCCTGTTGGGGTATTTGAACTTTGACCTACTTCTGGTTCAGAACTATGACCTATTTAGACGTTTTGACGCGCACTTCGTTTCCGGAGCAGATCTCGAAAAGTACTGGGCCGATGCACATACATGTTCTCTAAGGTCCCTAGTTGTGCCTTTTCAGGTTTTTGGACCTTGACCTTGAAGTTGACCCAGCACTTTGACCTAATTTATAACATCGGTAAATCCGACTGAAAGATTTTGCGAAATAACATGAAAACCGCTCAAGATAGCTACACCATTACTATAAAATAAATTGTGAGGTTTCAGGAGAGGATGCATCTTGAAAAATTTCAAGTAGATAAAATTAAAAATGGCCGCCTATCGGCCATTATTCACCTCGACAGGCCTGATATTGCAGAATATCATGAAAACCACTCAAGATAGCTACACCATTACTATAAAATAAATTGTGAGGTTTCAGGAGAGGATGCATCTTGAAAAATTTCAAGTCGATAAAATTAAAAATGGCCGCCTATCGGCCATTATTCACCTCGACAGGCCTGATATTGTGGAATATCATGAAAACCGCTCAAGATATCTACACCATTACTATAAAACAAATTGTAAGGCTTCAGGAGAGGATGCATTTTGAAAAAATTCAGCTCGTCCAAGTTAAAAATGGCCGCTAATCGGCCATTATTCACTTTCACATGGCCGTTTTTTAGTAAACCGTGCTAGATGGCTAGACCATTACTATAAAACAAAATGTGTGATTTCAGGAGAGGATGCATCTTGAAAAAATGCGACTCGATAAAATTCAAAATGGCCGCTTATCAGCCATTATTCACTTTCACATGGCCGTTATTTGGTCAACCGTGCTAGATGGCTAGACCATTACTGTAAAACAAAATGTGAGATTTTAGATGAGGATGCATCTTGAAAAAATTTGACTTGATCAAATTTAAAATGGCCGCCTTTTCGGCCATTCGTCATTTTCACATGGCTGATATTTGGTAAACCGTGCTAGTTTCTTTCAGTGCAGGGACCGTTTTTAGAATCTGCCCACTATCAGCTAAACATAAATCTGTCCACTAGCTATCACCTGTCTGATTAACTTTTAGTAGCAAGTGATTTCAAAATGGCTGTTTGAATTTGAGTAATTTTGTAATAGAGGGGATAGAGCTCTTTAACAATAATATTTTGCAGCGCCTCCGAGATCAGTTAATACAACAATGGAATTCCGATATTAATAATAGCCCCAAATCCCTTAACTTTAGAATGTTCAAACTAAATTTTGAAAGAGAAAATTACCTAATCAGTCTACCAGCAGCACTGAGGATTCCGCTCTGTAAATTTAGATGTCGAAATCATAAACTCCCTGTTGAAAATTCAGACAAAATTCAGAGATCAGAAATTTAGGAAACTGCACTTTATGCCACATAAATAAAGTGGGAGACGAGTTCCATTACATATTAAAATGTCCTTTCTTTGCCGCAGAGAATGTCATTCCTAGGCAAACGCATATTAACACATCCCTCGATTTTTACTTTTAATCATGTTATGAATGCTAGTGGAACTAATTTACTAAAACTAAACTTATACAAATTATCGTTAAGAATGTGAACAGATAAAAAAAAAATGTTGTAATTTTACTGTATGCCTTCCTGGTAAACACATGCAAATGTATATATCTCACCTATATCTCACATGTCTTGTAACAAGATTAAGAGAATAAACTTGATTTGATTTGATTTGATTTGTAACTATGTAAAAACGTATTTACGTAAACAAAGCAAAATGGCTGGACCAAGAGTATAGAGTAAGATGTAAGATCTAACACAAGGATAACCCATGACAAATTTCCCATAAATAAAATCCAAAATAGCCGACTGATGGCCATTTTTAAATTTGTTTTTCCCATTATCTTGGAAATCTTGCATAATGGCTAAAGCAGTAAAATAAAATAAACCCTAATCCTTACAGCAAGGGGACCGACTTTAGGCCTGTAGACCATAGGTATTCAAATGAATCGGAAAGAGCTGAATAAGACATTTATGATGGTATCAAATTGAAACAAACCCTTTGGTCTCCAAGGTTTTTATAAAAAAATTCAGCGCTTAAGGGGTTAAAAAAGTTTGCTGATCTATATTAAATGGCCCACTGGTGGTACTGGAGGGCTGCTTTCGTTTCCGAACAACTCTTCCTAGAACTTTGGCTTATTCATTTATTTATTTGCAGGATATGGCAAATTGCAAGGAAAGATGAAAGAATTGAAGAAATGGAAACGTATGTTTTTAATTTTCCTTTCAATTTGTTTACTCTCTGTGAGAATGTGGATAACAGTGATTATCTTTTGCCATCACTGAAGCTGTCTAATATGAAACGTCTTAACCCTTATCCTTCTAAGTTTATTTATTTAAATTTTCAACCACTTGAGGTTGTGTCTTGCTACCGCAACCCACAAACTCAAGTGGTTGAAAATTACTCATATTTGTTTAATTCGAGCCCAAATAATTGCAAATCTTGATGTTTAGACACACATTTCATTCCCAATAACAGAGACTAATAAAAAAGATAAAAAATGACAATAATTGTGACTATGAGGATAAGGGTTCTTTCCAATTATCTTCGAAGGAAATGTACATGATATATACTTAAGATATATTAGCAAGACCTTAATTGAACACAAGGTCA
This sequence comes from Flabesymbios commensalis, assembly GCA_964017125.1. NCBI lineage: Eukaryota > Metazoa > Annelida > Polychaeta > Terebellida > Flabelligeridae > Flabesymbios > Flabesymbios commensalis. Next base: position 52,526,640 of record OZ024912.1, read on the forward strand.
CACGAGCAATTGAGGATGGTAGGGTATCTGGCTGTCTGTTCACTTTGATTTCCCCATCATTTCTCTCTCTAGACCTATTTATATTTGTTGTACCTTGCCTCTAAGTAGTCTAATCGCACCCTTTTTATCCCAGAGGGAAAACTGTGTCACACAACAAAACAGGTGGGGAAATGGACATAAAAGGGAATTTTGTTTTCCTTGCAAGTTACAATTGCACAGTACTGTAGCTAGACCATAGTACTGTAAAACAAAATGTGAAGTTTGAGGATGAGGATGTACCCTGAAAAATTTCAACTTCATCAAATTCAAAGTAACTGATAGCTGACTATCGGCCATTATTTACGTTAACATGCCTAATATAATCTGGTAAACCATGCTAGATAGCTAGACCATTACTTTGGATTATCATCTAGATCCGATCTGCACAGATTTGCAAGAAACTTTTACCAGAGGTGTGTCTCAGGCCCAGGATCAATCCATTAAATTGTGGGGATGATCCGGATCCAGGTTCCAGATTACGATCATTAATTTCGACGGAGGTTTTCATTCCCTGACTGACTTTTTGTCTAGTTCTTAATCTTACTTTTGGCCTCTTGCGCCTAATTGTCTTTAGTCTTGATTTTTGAGCCAGTCTTGAACCAAGTTAATAACAAAATCGCTTCTATCAAATTCTTATTCGTGGTGCGCATGGAATACCGTAGTCTTATTGCCAACCCCTACCATTCAACCTTAGTCACTACGATTTTAGCTCCATAAAACACTTCTATGATGCCAATCTATTTTACTATGGTTTTTAATGTTGTGAAAAAAATAACCTCAAAATTCACCTCTTAATTTGTACTTTATTTTGACGCTCAGCTTCAGGAGAATTGTACTTTTCTCTCCGAGGGGTACTATACTTTTCTCTCGCCCAATGTTGGCATCTCGGTACAGGGATTTGTGTATTTATTGTGATCATGTACTACATGTACTTACTTATTTATTTTGCCAGTTTAATTTTAATCCTCCTATCATTGTTGTTTTATATTTTCATACTAGGTCTTTGGTTTCCTTGGCTTCAATCAAAGAGTCACAATCCGTGGACATTGTTACAGCTAGCTCATTCTAAGGAACACAGTGTACGTCTACTTGGTGTGAAGGCCTTAGCCGCTGATCATGGATGGTCTGGTAGTAATATTCCTAATTATTTTTAAGTCTCCGACCACTATGGGATAGGGACTCATTGTTTTGGTGCTGTCTAATTTTATTATTATTGAACCTTGTTTAATTTTTTTCTGAACATTCTTTGATGGATTATCCTGCATAAGCTGGAAAATAAGCATTGACCAAATGTTCCTTACAAATCAATGTAAGTATCCTACAGTAGCAAGCATTCATCCTGGTGGGTGTGAAAATCTTTTTTCATTTTGCAGCTTAATAGATCATTTATTTATTTCTTGTTGTGTCACTTTGTAGCCTAGTGAATAGTGACTTTTTCAAAAAGTTGCATTTTATTTGTATTATTTTGTATTACATGTTGTGTCACCTCTATCTAATAGATGCTGACTTTCAAATGGTATCTCAGGCTTTGAATGATAAGACAATGGTTGGATTAGCAAGGACTCCAAATGCTGACATTCGTTTCTTCAGAAAACCTCCAAAACTTCCTACAAATAAGGTTTTTCTATCTGCTTACATACTGTTATATACATGGTAAATTTGTGTTGTCCCAGCACATAAACTTGCATGCAGTTATAAGTAAAAATCTCATGACTGTTTTCAAATTATTTCTGTTTCACCATAAGTATGTGCACTGGTTTTCGAAAACTATGTGCACACCTGTCTACAGTCACTCCATGAACAACTCGTTGGACAATTTACATCACTAATCCCTACCCTCACTGGAGGAGAAAGGTATATGTTTTGATAGCAATTAACGTCTTCAGCTCCTCATCACCAAGGGCATGAACATTGTTTACAATATGTTTTTTCTATGCTCAAAAATGTTGTCATTATTTATTGTTTTGAAAATAAGTGTTCTTTTTAATATTTTTGAATATAAGTGACACACTTGTTTTGAAGATTAAGTGCATTTTCAAATATCAGTGCATGTGTGTATAAGCGGGGATATAGTACTGAGTACTATTGCAACATATTGAGTCATGTTGATATTGGCTTCACATCAACTGATGTTCGTGATATTTAGAGATGGCTGTTAAATGAAAATTTACATGCATGATTAAATTTAATTGAAAAAAAACAGTTCTTCTACCCTTTGCTAATTTTTCCATATAATAACCATCACCATGGTGTCAGTTAAATCTGCCACTGCAAACAAAATTAACAGTAATATTCACTGCTGCAGGGATCTCAATAATTTTAATTTTTCATTTTTTTTAATATAATCTCACATACATCTATTCAGATGGAAAATCACCAATCATGATTTTGACCATTTACAGGAATAAAAAAAGTCTGATTTTCTATCTGGCGCTAGGAATTTAAAGGGTTTTATTCAATTTGAAATCATCATAAAAATGTTTTTCCGATTCATTTGAATACCTATGTTATGGGTCTACTGCCAATATAAATGTTTTTACTCTTTCAGTGCAGATGCAGGCGGCAGATTCTGATGTCTATACTCTGTGAGGGTTAACCCACAATAATGAAAAAAATATAGTAGAAGACAGTGATAAAAGAGTATATAATATGGTACTGTTTCAGATATCAATGGAAGAGCGATTAAGGAAGCTACTTGTTAATCTACCCACTGATGGTGTTGAGCTTTGCACTCTCTACTTTACATCACAAGTTTTAGATGAGGCGCATAATCAAGCAGCTAAGGATGAAAGAGTAAGTAAGCAAATGTCATTCATGTAGTTACATTTTCTCTTTTTTAATTTTCTCTTACGTATCCTCATCCTTATTTTTTGTCAGCATACAAAGTAGTTTAAAAACTGTGAGAAATGCTGATATACTGTGCAGGAATGGGGTCAAGCACACATACGCTGTCTTAGAAATTTTCATATACAGCTACAAACACAAAGCCTTAACCCATAAACCGCCGGTGTCGCATATATTCGGGTTTTCATTTTTTATTAGCACATTAAGTACCACCTTTTAAACATGATAGATAAAATGTGACATCAATCAGCAAGATTTGAAAACAGTTTACCTCCACTTTGTCAAATCTGAATAATTTTCACTTACTTGAAGTTGTGGATCGCGTCAGCGAGACACAACTTCAAGTCGGTGAAAATTCAGATTGAATAATTTGGCGGTTGAAGGGTTAAAAGGTATCAAATACAAATACATTCTTTCAAAAAACACACATGTGTTGGAAGGGCTATATGAAATACGATAAACCTATGTTTTTACCACAAGTACACAGAAAGTTAATTTCGGACTAAATAAACTAAATTGAGCAAGCCATGATGTTATATATCTTCAACTATACATGTGCATTAAATAGGCCTAACGTATTTATTCTGATAAATGCCCATATTCCAATAAACTCCCACTTCCTTGATCTGAAAATAAAATCCACGGTCATGGTACACTATATAGCCATAAAATAATAAGCGCCCACTCCCCCTATAGCCTCAGGGGGGTATCTAATTAACACCCAGGGTGTTTATTAGAATAAATATGGTATGGAGTTACCTGTACAAGCTAATAATCCCAGCTGACCGGGAACAAGCCTAACGCATGTCAGTATACTTTAATGTTTAGTTATTGACGGAGATTTTTGCGCGTTATAGGCAATGCGCGTTATGTAAGGATTTTAACCTCTAAAGGTGATTTTCACCCTGCTACGCGGTATACAACAGGGCATGTTATTTTCCGCACTTCAAAGTATATAAAATTAGGCAACATATTCACATGTATTAGTCCAGGATCCACAGATTTAAAAGGTAATTTGAATGGTCGGACCAGACACAGCTTCCTATGCAATTTTTCTGTTAGCTTGAGCCCTTGGGATGTAAGTTTGACTTGTCTGCTCTACAAAATTCCACGCGAAAAAATATATTCATAACGTTTTTGTATGCTAACTGTACAATTTTCACCAGTAGTCTTAAAAAACAATTTCTCATTTTTTTCACAGAAATAATGTCAGGAGAATATTCACTTCTTCATTTTTGCGCATTTTTTCATGTTTTTTTTTGCAATATCTCGCTTGGTTAACCTTGTAAAAAAAAATTGAATTATATACTTGATCAGATACAGGGATTAACTACAAATTCAGGAATTTAAAAAAAAACAAATGTGCAAAATACAATATGAATACATATTTGGGCTCATCCCTGATACTGTGTGCGATATATATTTTTAATCAACCTGTTTAAAAATACTTTTTAAAACAATAGAAAAAATGAATGACTAAAATAAATTTCCTTTCCTCAGATGTGTGAAAAAAAAATAGAATAATAACTGTAATATTTGTGATTTTTGAGTTTTCACTGCCGAAGTCAATATATTTCTAATCAGAAAATTTTATATTTATATCTCGTCCAAATATTAAATAGTTCAACTATCTATCAAATCAGAAATGAATATTTAAACACAAATCTGTAATTGGCGAATTTAAAAAACGTGGTAAGTGACATAATGGAGATATGATAGTTTGCCTGGATATACTTTGCAATTACGTTGTTTATTACCTAAAAAAAATTGATTCCATCTATCATGTCTATGTATTTGTTACCTCACAGGAATTTATTGACTAACGAGTTTTCAAACAAGATATCAAACATTGATTTTTCAGTTCCACCTATTTATGTAGTCACAGTCTATCGCCTTGTCACGGCAACCCTGTGATGCGAATCACCTTGTACAGTGTCTAACAAATAATCACTATAATTTTTATATTTATCAATGTATATATATAGGGTGGACTCTGGTGCTTTGGTGGTACAGGACTCAGCTTTCCACAGGTACTGAGTCCAGTACCAGATGAAGTAGTTGAGCTTTACTGCCTTCAAGCTATGGCTAGACATAGCAGAGTGAGTCATTTTGCTTAAGAATAAGTGTTATGTTGAATTAGAGCAAGCACTGTTATTAGACATGGACATTATGTACCCTGTAATATATAATTATCCAGGTAGATACTGTCATAAAGTCTGAAATTATGTACAAGGTATTCCATAGTGATACAATAACATTGCTTGCTTCTTTTTTCTTGTTATTCATAATTATTTTATTTTGTTGACAATTATCTTTTTTTACTAATTTAAAAGGAAACTTTTTTGGGCTTTGATGGAAATGGACTGGCATTACATAACAACAATCGCCTCCCTCCCAGTCAATGGGAGACGTATTTTCAAATGATTATGTTGGGATATTCCAAAGTAAGTCCACTGTGATCTTTTTCTTTTGTATACAGTGCAACCTGTACATACTGAGCACTGAGCAGACCATAATGGTGTCTTTATCATTATGATTCTTCGGTCCTGAAATAATTTCACGAAAAACAATACTAATTAACTCTTTGTGAACCATAACCTGTCTTTTCTGTAAAATCTATAAATTCTAGTAATTCACCTGTTCAAACCGAAGTCAGGAATCATTTTTTTTAAGAAGTGTAGGAAAATCACATTTAGTGCAGTAAGGGTTAGACTAAGGGGGCGACAAGGTGATGTAACATCATGCTTGTTAAACAACATTGGTAAAGTTGTGCGAGTGTTATTGACGCTTTTCGCGTTGTCGAGCAATGTCAACACCTTATTGTACATGCTTTACTTTGTAATTGGTAAAGTATTTTAACAAAATAGTTAATTATTAAAATATTGATTAATATAATATTTTAGCAAAATTATCGATTAATAAAATATTAAAAGTTTGCATATAAAGTGTGAATATATTTGTGTCACAAATAATTATTAAGCAAATTATTTTTATTATATTTAAATGTCAGCATGTGAAGGTAAAAAAGGTGAAGGTGCAGGTTTATAGTCTGATATCAAGTCTGAAGACCTATCATCCGATGTCTTACGATTGAGATAAAAAATATTAGAATTGTAATATTAGAATTGTAAATAGAATTGTAAATGTAAAATTAAGTGCAATTCTAATATTATAGAACATACGTGCAGCATGTATAAAAATACATGTATTACAATTGTAAATAGAATTATAATTGTAAAATAAAGTGCAATTCTATTATTATAGAACATATTTAAAAATAGAATAAAACATTGTTGTTTGTTTCTTTTAGTATATCAATTTTCTTACAGCCACCTGTCATTTGTACCGGTACGTACAAGGAACCGTTATCTTTGTTTTTCTCTCTCCAAAATCAAAAACACTGTCCAAATAGGATCCTGTTCAAACTGGAATAAAACGTTGTCCCCAAGCCATTTCGATATGTAAAGGTTGCACAGTAAAATAAGTTGTAGTATTTCACCTAATGAACACCCATAATCCACTAAACACCCACACCCAAATAAATTTTAGAAGTGTTTAAATAAACGTGTCTGCTGGTAAACAGCCCGGTTGTAATATGGACTTATTTTCACATACGACTCAACATTTTCAATATCAATTAACAAGATAACATCATCTGACCATCAAAACCTCTTCATTTGTTCTGCTTATCATGTGACAAAAAGTATATTTGGAACTATTGTCATGTCTCTTCCATCCCCACCCTGACGATAATATAACAGAAAATGTGGAAGTGCCTGTACTAACCCTTTAACTGCCAAATTATTCAATTTGAATTTTCACTCACTTGAAGTTGTGTCTCGCTGACGCGATCCACAGCTTCAAGTGAGTGAAAATTATTCAGATTTGACAAAATGGAGGTTAACCGTTTTCAAATGTGGCTGATTTATGTCACATTTTATCTTTAACATTTTTATAGGTGGTAATTATTGTGGTAATAAGAAATGAAAGACTGAATATATTTGGGACCGGCGGTTAACCCTTACAGCGCGGGGATCAACTTTAGTCGTCAGAATCTGACGTCTGTAGACATCAGATTCTGACATCTAAAGTCGATCCCCGCACTGTAAGAATTATATTCAAATGAATCGGGGAGAGCTAACGTCTCCATGGTTGTAAGTGTTGAAGGGTTAACGCTAAATCACTGGAAAAATGTAAACATTACAACAAGTCAATTAAATGTTTAGCTCTTGTGCAGCCAGATTAAATTTTCCCATTTGTATTTCGGCCTCATCATTCGGACATTGTTATTCAAACGGCAGGATCATTGCCAGCTCAACCATCTCCCGCACAATAATCACTCGCAAAGTATGTGCTGGTTAATCCATCTGCTGAATGGTGCCATATTGATCCGCGTCAGATTGCCATAGCATCTGTATGATCAAATGTATTGCTTTTTTACTGCAGCGTTTCTCACTAGCTAAGGATCCTAACTTCTGGGCTCTTCTTCACATTGCCGGATTAAGGGTAGGTCCCAAGGTGACGAAGCCCTGTGCCACAGACCAAGAGCGGGCCTCCCACCTCTCTCCTGCCTTGCTTTCAAGTGGACCCCAGGCCTCGCACATGATTGATCCAACCCTGCTTCTTCACAGGGCACAGCTTGCTTATACCCTGTCAAGTCACAAATATCTCAGCAAACTTCTACCTGAAGCTATGGCTCGTCCCTATGATAATACTGCTGCCCAAATAAGCAACGTTCAAGTTTTTTGCCTCATTGTTGACATCTGGACTAGCCTTATCATGCATGCCTATATAGGTATTACATGCCACATCATAGATAACTATAAACTACAGAGTGTGATGTTGGCGTGTGGAGGTTTCACCGAGTCACACAATGCAGAAAACATCTTAGCCAATTACCTGTTAAGATATCATTGCTAAGTTACCATGCTACCATAAATTATGATCCATAATCACAGAAAAAGCAGAAAACATGATTGAGGCGTTTTTCACTGCTAAGTTTGGATAAGAGACGCATTCATGTTCTTGACAGCAGTGAATGACAATAATTATAATGATGAGAACATTGATGATAATAACCCTTATCCTAAGATAATTAATTTTATTTAAATTTTCAACCAATTGAGGTTGTGTCTCGCTACTGCGATCCACAACCTCAATTGGTTGAAAATTACTCATACTCAATTACAATAGTCGTGATCAGCAGGATAATGGTTAATGCACGGACCGGTGATAACACCAGTATAGAATGTACAGAATAGCACTTTGAGATAGGTGATCAAATCAAGTTTGTTGTCCCAAACAAGCTTGAGCAATTGGACTATAATGCAAAGCTAACCCCTAGAGCACGCATGTCAACTACAGTAGACATTCTGTGTTTTTATTAGCACCTCTATAACCCCTGATAACGAGCTGTTCAAGTAAAATATGCCTTCAATTTTGAGACACTGATATTATATTGGGACTTTAATCTCACAAATAACATAATTTTTCAGTCACTTGAAGTTGTGTGTCGCGGTAGCGAGACACAACTTCAAGTGACAAAAAATTTAAATTGAATGGAGCGATTACCTGATTATGGGAGATTATTGAAATATTATCTCCCCATTTGAGACTGCCACTGATCCGTGCCATGGAGAGAAACTAGCAGTAACATGTATTATCATCATTCATTCCCAGTATCCGTGGTCTGACAGCCGAGATGGAAAAACCCTCAAAACTAGTCACCAGCCTCAAATGCCAGACAATATATGAGGATGTGATGGCTGCGTGCCTGACCCACACTGAGAGTTAGATTGGTCCGAGGAAGATGAAAGCAATGCATTTAAGCAAACTCTTAATAGGTAAAGTTGCTGAGTTGTTACCCCTTGAAATCCTTGTCCACTCTCTTTCCCCCGAATCATCGACACCATCTTAAAAATGCAAACTTGTTTGTTTTATAAACAAAGCAGCTCACACCGATCAGTTGGTAAAATCAGCAGTTGTCCCATCACAAGTGGAGATGTCGGCTACTTACCTCAGCCTAACATCAATGAAACGTCTGATCCCCTTATTTATATTAATTTCTGGCAACAGAACCAATAACCAACAATGCCAAAGCTGTGCACTTTTGTTTTGCGCTATTTGGCACCCCAAGCCTCATCAGCGCCCGTAGAATGCCTGTTCTCGATAGCTGGTAAGATGTACATGCAAAGCCAGTAGGCAGTATCTGATTACTGCCTTTTGGATTTGCACGTCAGAATTGTTATTTACATTTTTGTAGCGAAATTAATGTGATTATAATTGTCCCCCCCCCCCAAAGTCAAAATTAAAATTTGAAGAAATTGTAATTGTAATTAAGTTTTGTAATTGTACCCAACTCTGCTTATATTGCAGGTTAAAAGTCATTGTCCAAAGATGGTGGAGCTTGGAGGGTTACAGATGTTGCAAGAACTGTATCAGGAACGGTCTGGTAATATGAAAATGACCAGAAATATTGCTCGTATACTAGCCAACTGCTCATTACACAGAAGTCTTCATCCTCATATTATACAAGCAGGTATTTATAATCGATTTCTGCATCTATTGTAAGCCTATTACATGTCTTCATAACCTTTTAGCCCCTTTCAGTGTGGTGGACGCTCTTAAGCATTTTGAACTGATTTCAAATCAGAAAATATTGAATAAAATTGATCAAACATACATGATTTGATCTTAGGTAAACCACTGATTATAAAGCATAACATACATATTATAAAAATACCCCCAAATGAGTTACCAGGTAAGCAATGAATTGTGTGTAATATTTTGTTCACTTCAATTAGTTTATTCATGTCTGCATGATTATAATAATTGCCAGTTGCGTGACATCATAGACAAATAGTTCACTGATTGATGGGATAATGTGATCGCATGTATTGCACATAGTTTAGTCATAGTTTGCACAAGATACACATTATTAGTGCATACTCAGCTAACATGAGACATTGATCCAATGCTTGGCCACCATCTACGACGTCGGCCCAACATTGGGTCAATGTCTTGTGCTGGCTGGGTAGTAAGGCATATTTACAACAAGAGGTGGACACAGTCTGCCAAACATATATACTAAATATATAGGTCATGGACTACTAGGCCTACAACTCCACATGCACAACCCACCAACACCAAATTTGTTTTAGCGATGGTATGTACAAAACATGGAATGAGATTTTAACTGTAGAAAGTAGGAACAAACTTTACATTTTGCCAATATCCCCAGACCTGTCTAAAAATACGGGTCACTACGGGTTACGTATAAAAATATGTAGTTGCTGTTCAAGTCAACCAAACTACACATGCTATACCATAATTATAAATGATAAGTTAATTCCACTTCTATGATACTTAGAGTAAATATGCCAGCTAGTCAAGGAAAACCATATAATACAACAGTTATCGGCCACATCCACATTTGACCCAAATTTGTTGATACACATATATGCTTAAGACTGAGCCCTGTGTTTGTATTTATAAATATCATATAATTTTTTTTAATGGAAAAATATGTTTTATGAAACTACGGTATGTGTATTCAGTCTGGGCTGAAATCTGAAAAAAATGTCTTTTTTAACTTTGCTCTGCATTTGAGTGTACATGTATAATTTTTATCCACTTATTTTTGCATAATTTGGGTGCAGTTGAATGACACTCTTTATCATTGCTGTATCATAATCTAGCAATGTGAATGGACATGTCTCAAGAAAGTGTAACAGTAGAGACTGAAAACCTGACAGTCCATTTAAATTTCCTCTCTAAAAAGTGTCTCTGAATACAAATAAGCTGGCTCTCAGAGTTCATCTCTTGGTCAGCTGGTGATCTGAAACACCCTCTGAAGTAGATGTAATCCTGCCAGATCGTGTTATTCTGGTATTTATCTTCGAATGACGAATGAAATTTGCCATGGTAGATCATGTAGGGTCGACCCTTCACCTAAGCCTGATTTCATCATAATTTGTATTACAACAGGGGCCTTATCTGTAGCACATATTCATGTGCACTCTCACAACTCAAAGAACTTGTGTCGGCATGATCGGGATATACCATTTGCCAGTAGATTTTTAAACATATTTTGGTCACCCGCTAGGTATCAGACTTGTGCTGACCTCTCAGCAAGACGACACATCGACCCGAAGTTGTTTTGGCTTTTTGTAAAGAAAAACAGCAAAGTCATATTATAATAATAGTAACAACTTTGAGTAATAATTTGAAATTGTTATGTTTGATTTTCTGCCTTTTATCAACATAGGCATGAAATTACTTTCTAGCGATGAGTTGCTAAATTTCAAGATTTTGAAACAATATTTTATACAATATTACTGATTACAAAAAAAAAAGATAATTTATAAACTATTTTGCATTCAATTTGGACAAATATTTTTTGCATGTATGGTATGTATAGGTATAGGCCTATTGTGTGTCGTTTCATTTTGTAATATGTATTAGTGGCAATATGTAATACAAGACTATTTTTTATTTTATCGTCATGATCACATAAGAACATTTGAAGGTAAATTATTAGCAGGTTAACCATGGCCTGGGGCAGTAAAATGTCACGCCTTCAATGATACATTACCTGGCAGTTGAACTGTGAGAGTGGGGGGATGTGTGCAGTGGCTATCCACGCTAGTTCCCAAGTGAACGAGTGACGATCCGTGAAGTACAGAAGAATTATATAGACAGTATATACGGCAGTACAAATTCACCCATATACATGTAACAAGATGTCCTCTTGCATTTTTTGCCTTCAACCATGTATAGACCCATGCCTTCTGAGAACTAAAAAGTAGTGGGTTATGCATCGGAAAATATGGTAGTCTCTCACTCGACCCATTTATAGAATTGGTATTCTCAAGTATTGAAGAATAAAGTGGAGTTTCTAATCCACATGATAGAAGAGATTATTTAATACATTTACTTTGATCATCCTTTCTGTTCAAATAATACATTTTGTGTGTGTAGGTTGGGTTTCATTGCTGGTGAATTGGGCCAGGTCACCAGACCTTGCTCTCTCTATGCATGCTGCCAAAGCACTCGCAAATTTGGATACTGATTTTGGTCCCAAAGATTACATGGATGGTGTTTATTTGTACTACCCTCAACAAAGATTCAGGTAAGTCATATTTACAATTAGGCCTAGATCTTAAGCACATCATTGGACGATATGGTCATCTCAACCAAACACATTACAATATCTAGGATAGACACATCACTAGAACTTCTTACATCACAACATCCCAACAAACTTGCGACATTGATCTAATGTTTGTTCAATGCTGGGTCAACATCGTAAACTAACATTGAGTCAAATTTGCAATCACATACATGGACATACTAACCAGTTGCTTTGAGAAACGCTCCTACACCAAGCCCTCCCCATCCTTGTTTGCGCAGCATCACCTCCCGCTGACACTTGTTAACTGGTCAATTTAGCTGTTATACAATATTGAAGTTTAAGTCATGACTAAGATTGCTCACAGCCAAAGTCGGCTCACTATGCTCTGCGTCTCTGGCGCCTATCTGATTACTCAGACGAGCCTCGGTGAGCCACAAGCATCTGTGCCATTACCACCCTGTGACCCTTAGTCAATAATAATTGAAATGGCCACGAAATAGCTGCGTCTAATTTCCTGTCAGGAGAAAGATATAATGAAATGTTTGAAACACTTTTTAGTGTGCAAGCGCTTAACAGCGTTTTTTGGAATAGATTGTTATTGCGATTCGTCAAATTCACATAATTTGATCTAATATAACAGTTCGAATTTTCAGAAGTAAAATTTAAGCAGTATTTTTATTCATTTAAAACTGGTAATTTTGTCTGTTAATAACAGTTTGTGGACTTTGGAACAACTGTAGGCCAATGAGTAAATTGATAAAAACACATAACTATTCACCAGAAAATTAATGATTTCCGTAAAAATATTTCATTCAAGGCAGAGTAGAGACTGTATTTGTATGTATGTAAAATGTATAGAAATACATACAGTTGTTGTTATTTTTCCCGAACAGATCTTTCAATATTAGTAACAAAAGTATATTTAGATATACATGTACAGTATTTATTCTAATAAATGCCCATATTCCAATAATCGAACACCCCCCCCCCTCCCCCTTGATTTGAAAATAAAATCCACGATCATGGTACACTATCTAGACATATAAAAACTAATCCAATAAGCGCACACCCCTCCCCCTCCCTTTTGTAGCCTGAGGGTTATTTTAATTAAGACCCTGGGCATTTATTAGAATAAATACAGTACATAAAGGCACTTTTTTTATCAAAAGTTATGAATATTGTCATTTGATAATACATATAATAGGGTATATTCTAAAATTCCCTTGTGTATTATAATTGCAAGATATTGGGCAATATATTTTATTTTGGCACAACATATGTTGTGTGGATTCATTCTTAGAATTTCTATGTGTTAAAAATGGATCCAACATTGCTTTTTTGAATTATCTTGTAAAAAATCATTCTAATCGGTGAGATAAATTACTCTTTTACTCACTGACTATTAATGTGATGCATGTCTTAATAAACTTACCGGTACTCATTCAAATGTTTTGTGTGTATGATTTCAGTGAGCCAATTTATGCAGACGTTGTATTTGTACATGGTTTACTTGGTGGACCTTTTCGCACGTGGCGACAAGGTGATCCTCCTGCCGCTACAAGTAATACCGAGGATACCAATCTACAGGTGGAACAGACTCAAGACACAGAAAAAAACACAAATAAAACAAAATCTACAATCACAGTACATCGTCTTGGCAAAGATTTCTCCTTCTGTTGGCCTAAGGTGATTAACTGCTTCAGTACGATACATGAACGAAATTTTGGTTCTGATAAATTAATATTTTTATTCTCATATAATGTAATGTTATCGGTTATCGCCTATAACTTTATTTGGGTTACTTTCAGGTAGATAATGAATAGATTAAACATATTTAAAGTGCCAGCATGTCAGCACATGCATGCATGGCGCTCGCATGCGGTTGCAAGGTCATGTTAGTGATATATATATGCCTATATTATACTGCTCTGCACAGCCAAAAGGCAGTCTTTGTTCACTGATAAAGTAAGCAGGTTATGCCTTTAGGCTTTGTTGATTAGTCAACATTTAATTTTGTTATTTGTTATGCATGTTACCAAGGACCAGTTCTCGGACAAGTTCAATAATGGCTGAAAAAAATTCAAAATGGCAGATTTATTGCGATTTTTCACATTTTAAGTCAATAATTTAACTTTGTGGGCGCGATAACTTAAAAAGTTTTCTAAGTATCCTCTTCAAATTTGTTCTGAATGTTACTAATAAGCAGTTCTCGGACATGTTTAATAATGGATGAAAAAAATCAAAATGGCCGATTTATTATGATTTTTCGCATTTTATGTCAATAATTTGACCTTTGTGGGTGTGATAACTTGAAAAGTTTTTCATGTATTCTCTTCAAATTTGTCATGCATGTAAGCAGTTCTCGGACAAGTTCAATAATGGCTGAGAAAAAAATTAAAATGGCTGATTTATTGCGATTTTTCGCATTTTACGTCAATAATTTGACCTTGTGGGCGCCATACCTTGACATTTTTTTTATGTATCCTTAATAAATTTGTTCTGCTTGTTACTAATAAGCACCTCTCGGACAAGTCCAATTGTACCTTGACCTAGATGTTGACCCCGCACTTTGGCCTAATTTATGATATTAGTACATGTATATCCCATTAAAATATTTTGTGAAATGTAATGAAAACCGCTCAAGATAGCTAGACAATTACTATAAACAATTTGTGAGGTTTTCAGGGGAGGATGCAGCCTGAAATTGTTCAACTTTAACAAATATAAAATGGCCAACTATCGGCCATTACTTACTTTAGTATGCCCAATATTTGGTAAGCCACGCTAGATGGCTGGACCATTACAATGAAACAAAATGTGAAGTTTTGAGGGACCATGCAGCCGGAATATTTTAAACTTGATCATTCAAAATGGCCAACTATCGGTCATTATTATTTACTTCAATATGCCTGATATCTGGTAAACCGTGCTAGATTAACCTAGACCACTACTATAAAACAAAATGTGAGATTTCAGGGGAGGATGCACTCAATAGCATCAATTTTTAATTCCACATGGCACTGTGCATGCCAATTCTATTCTGCAAAATAGTCTGAAATTTCCATGTTTCCCCTCTTCTTATAAATTGCTTTTGCTGCATGTACATATACTCCCCTGCCGCGTCATAGAAGTTACCCAGCAAACACCGCACATTGAACCAATGTTCGACGTCGGCCCAACATTGGGCCAACATCGGTTAAATATCTTCAGTTTATTAACATTTTCTGTTGAAATCCTAAATACCTTCTGCTTAAAGGTTTAATGTTTTTTGTCAAATGACGCGAAAAGTGTAGAATCACCTAATTATCACTTTTTCAATTTGCAGTCATAGTCTGAGGATGATTGGATAGGTCGCATGTTATATTTCATGTTATATTTCATGTTATATTTCAAAGTTGAACATACATGTATTATAAAATGTTGTATTTCCATATGCTGGCGACACCGGTGTATGTGAAAAATGTTAGGAGTACCATATTGAAATGATAGATTCATTTTTTAATACCCGTTATGTCTCCATGACAAGCGATTATTCCAATGAGATGTAAATCATTGTAAATCAATAATTTATTGTACAATTCATACATGTAGGTTGTGCAAGTAAAATTCTGGCATGGCTTTTTGAATGGCAATGATTACAAACTCTATATGGCCTAGGCCTACAGATATAACATACTACCTTGTGTTGAGATATTAGCTAACAATAGGATAGTGTTATTACAGGACTGGCTGGCAAGCGATTGTCCTAACATCAGAATATTGACAGTGGAATATGAAAGTCACCTCAGTGAGTGGGCTCCAAAGTGTCCTTATGAGAGTGAAAAGTAAGCAGATGTTAATATTATTTCTGTTCTATCTATCTACCTACGGTACTTATTTGTTGACTCGACAGCTGACATACATCAATGCACCAATAACTGTGTATTTTATCATTTTTTTGCAAGCTTGCACTATTCTCCTTTTAAGACAAGCATCATCTAGTCAAAAAATCCTTGGCTGAAATTACACTAAGCCATGGATTGTATTACATTTGTGACCATAGGCCATGAAAGCGAGGCCTATCGATCATTTTAGCTCTTCATCGTCGTGTGAAACAGGAGGTGTCAGTTTCTTTGAGATGTATATACAGTATAACCACTATTTCCAGTCATGTCACCTTTATGTCCTCATTATGCAGTAAATCTCTCAGTTCCATTTACATTTTCCATTTATTTTATGTTTCACATTTGATGATTTGCTTCAACACTTGATCCTGCTGATCAAGATTATTGTCGGTTTTTACATTCTTGGAACTCATTCCAATAATGTTTTAATATGGTTCACAAAACGGATTCTGGGCACTGCTTTTTGTGTCCATATAATGTGTGTCCTAAATGACTATCACTCACATCTTCTCAAATACGGCAAAACGCATAGGTTCAGTTTTCTGTCATTCCATAGCCTACAGTAGGCCTACCAAACGTTGTTTCTGAATAAGCATAAATATCTGTATTTGCTGAGTTATTAGGATTTCCGTCGTCAATTTGACGACAATTAGGGGTCCCGAAATTTTGAGCTGTGTGTTGGGCTATTGATTTATACCCTGTAGATAGCCAGTAGATTTTACTGAGAACAATGCCTACCTTGGGATCAAACTAGGCCAATATATTCTTAAGAAACCACCACAATCAGAGTGTGAAACTGGGGAAAGCTCTTGAGACCAAATCTATCATGATATCAATACAATATTTTGCAATAATATATATTGCCTTTGAAAATCTAACCCTTGGCTTAAATGCCTCTGACACCATAGCTACAATTGTAGTAAAGAACATTCTGAGATATGCTGACCTACATCTTAAGCAGATCATAGGACGAGATAAACTTCCCTGACCAATCAGACACACAGAATCTGGGTCGTCACATCCCTGGACATTTCAGTTTGCTGCAGGGTATACCAGTAAGCATGTGATCTGCTGATTGGCTTTCAGCGACCACGTGATACATGTACAGACAATTGACCCACAACTGCCGTGCAAAGCCTAAAGGCAGTATTCGCTCACTTTACAAGTGAGAAGATACTCCCTTTGCAGAGCATATGCCTATACAGCACGTATGCGGGTGGCTGGGTGTATCGAGTTGCCGGTGTTCCTTGCAAAAACGAGACGTTTAGCTAATGCTGTTTTACTGCTGAGCCAGGGTTGTAGAAGATTGGCCTGCATTAAACTAATATTGGGTGAACATTTATCGTGTTAAGACCAATCTACTGGTAGGCCAATGCTGGCCCAGTGCTGTAAACGGTGGGCCATTCTTTCAAAGTCTTGTGTTTGCTGTGGGGCTGTGACCAGGTGACAGCAAAGTGGCCGGTTCACGCCGCCCGCCCGCAGTCTGTCGTGGAGGGGTAACCACCCCCCCCCCCGTCTCTCTCCCACCGCTGACCTCTAGAGTGTTATGCAATATAGAAGTTAGGTCTTCACTCAGATATTTAGCTTCATATATATTAAATTTTGTATTATTAAAAGTAGATTTTTGGCCTTGGCGGTAAAAGGCATTGCAAATTAATATAATTTATACATTTCTAGCATGTGATACGATTGAATAATGCCCATTCATACATCATTTAGTTATGACCGCCGATAGTCGCTGCCGTGCAAAAGCAAACAGCAGTAACTGCGAATTACGAAAGTATGCTGTTACTGCTGTTTGCCGAAATGTAATGGCAGTTTGTGCTCTGATCAAGACCGGGGTACTGGGATGATTGCTAGTAGTAGTACTTTTCGCCCCCATCTGGGGAGGGTCATTAGGGATCTGTTTCGTCTGTTGGATGCTGTTACGGCATTGTACGGAAGCACTAGTCTACAGCAATCATCCAAGGGCAGCTGCAGCCTCCTCGTATCTGGCTATAATCTTCGGGCGGATTGCCAGTGGCGTACCCTGGTTCCTCCGCTCAACAGCGGAGCCAATGCAGCACCCGCATCAGTGCTAGCGCTGATGTAGGCCGTGGTAGCCTTAAATAACCGGCAATAGCGTGTTTGACATTAGGTCTCTCACGTGGGATGAATGGAGTTACCCAGAGGGAGTGATCCTTCCTATTGTTACTCTGGGGACTATCCTACCAGAGGATAACGGAGCTGCGCGAAATGCCACAGAGTTTCATCATCAAATTGTACAGCGAAACTCAAGTCTCCGGCCGTCTGGGCATGTCTGGGGGTATATCCCCTAGACATGCCCAGAACCCCTTATCGGGCGAGCGAAGGAAAACGCTCTCTATAACCCACCATGCCCTATCACCCCCACCCTCACATCATCATCTGTACATCATTCATCTCATCAATTGACTACAACGTTTTTATCGTATTATAATGTCACTTAAAAGACCTTTTGTGCCGAAAAGTGACGTAAAGCAATGATTTACTACTACTACTACTGATCAAGACCATGAACTGCTTCTCCAGCTAGTCGTTCAGCCAATGTTGGTTTAATGTTGGGCCAGTGTAATAGTTTATATTACAATGTCTTTTTTATAACCAGACATTCTGTGTGAGCCATGACGATTTCCGGTGAAAATAGGAGTGTTTGCCGGGTCTGGCAACCAACTGACAGACCGGGTAGGCCTATCGTCACCTGCGTTGGTGTGAGCGTTTTCGCTTGACTATGAAGTCAATTAACCATCTGTGTCCCAATGTGAATAATAATAATATGGACTATATGCAAGCAAATTAAACTAAATCATGTCAATTGCAACATACTTGTCGGCTGAAAGCAGAAATAATTAGTTCTAAATGTTAATGAAATTTCACCATGGTAGATGATTTCAAACGTCACATGTAATAGAAATATCACGGTATTGTTATTGTCCATATAGGGCTGAGATCGTCGTCATAACAGTCTAATTGGAACTGTAGAAGTACAAAGCGAAGGGTGGCGATAGTGCCGTGGAAAGCTAATAGACATTAACTGTTCACTTGTGATCACTTGTAGTTACTGCCTTTTGGCTTTGTAAGACGTTATACTACTACAGTTGTCTACCAGGTGTCCTCTCGGTAGACACAGCCGGCCGATATTGGGTTACCTTCATAACCCCCTCGACCCCCTCAAACCCTCGACCTACAAGCCTCTCGAACCACAACCCCTTGACCCACAACCCCCTCGACCCACAGCAACAACAACATATTTTTCATCCCATTAGATGGTAACCAAATAGCTCGCTAGGTCGCCCGAAAATGGAAACGAAGTGTCAGACAGGCTAGTAACCAAAAATTTATACTTCAAGTAGACTCAATAGGCCCTATATATCCCGAAGTTCCCACGTTCAAAAGTTCCACGTTCCGAGCACTTCAAGTCACCATGCATATGAGACCCACTGCAGGCAGTTAAATCAATTATATAATTATTGTCAACAAAACTGTTGGGGGGCGCTAATTAATCTCGGGGGGGGGGGGGCTGGATTATTTATCCCCGCATAATTTCAACACGTACGGCTCGGTGACATGTGGAAAAAAATGATTAGGCCAGCTAGTCCAGGTCTTGAAACATATTGTTTATTTCATAAAGAGCCCCGCCGATTGAATGGTGCATGGCCCTCTAGAAATGTAGGCCTACCTTTAGGCCTATTCTGTGAAACACAGTGACGTCACCGGAATTCCTTTGAAATGGCTACTCGGTGAAAATAATGCTACACAAGACCCCCTCCCCCATACTTCATTGTATCAGCTACATGTAGCTCGGTGAGTGTGTGCTATTTATAGATTATGACCCCAGTGTCGGGTGTGACCCCAGCAAACACGAGACGTCGGCCCAATGTTGGTTGGATATTGGGTAGACGCCGTAGACGGTTGGCCAAAATTGAACCAGCATTGGGTCAACGTCTCGCGTGGGTCTGCAGTGCGGCACTGTGTATTGGCGCTGGTTATACTTTCATGTAGTCTGGTGTTTGATGATTGCAGAACTTTGTCAGTACAAGGATTAAGTTGTTGTGTTTATTGGAGCGTGTTGAACCCTGCTTATAGAGGTTTGGTAGTTATCCTATGAATAATATAATATCAGTGATAATTATAATATCGTATAACACGATTTATTAAAAAAGATCATATAAGTTTGTTTTATAATATTTATTACACGATTTTTAAGACAAGTCACTACATCCGGGACGGGGTGTTAGGAGTGCTTACACAGTATTTTAATATACTGCTATCATGTGAACTAACAAAGAAACAGCTTGCACTTGTGCATCTAATTATTTTTAAGCAGGTTTTTGCAATCTAAAGTAGTTATTGGCAGAAAATATATATTTGTTTTGATTACAGTTTTACATGCATGGCCCATTGCTTTAAAGGGACTGGCCCAGGCTAAAATCATTAAAAAATCGGTGATTTTATTTTGGCTTCCTAATATGACCATATGATGTAAACATGTCCATAGACTAGAACTGCAAAGGTTTTTAAATTTGTCTGCTGCGCATTCACCAGTTAGGCTAGATATAGATGGGTCATTCCATCGTTACGGACGTTACATTTAGACACGTTTTTCAACCTGAGAGCCTCTGTCAAACGGTGAATAAGAAAGTAAACTCATAAATCTATACTAATCAACACCAGATAGGGTTGATTATTGTGACTGCATGATAGAAACATTTCATTTGAAATCAATATCTTTGATTTTTATGATCATACTTGTCAGCGTTACGGACGTTACGCAAAAAGGACATCATTTTTCATTTGACATGTTTAACTTTGGTTTTGTCGTGAAGTACAATTCAAAAATATATAAATTCACCATGAGTTGTAGTTCAAGCTTGTGTCTTGTATACCTTGTTGTCAATTTGAATTATATTTCGCTATTCACATGTTCGCAGGCAATTATTGATCGTTACGGACGTTACACAGTTTCGTTACGGACGTTACATCCATTACATTATACTAGGAATAATATTACCTGATTTAGCCAAATAAAATATTTGATTACCACTTAAACAGCCGTTTGATGTGGTAGAAATATATATCTTATTTTCAATGATATGTGACCCATCTGCACGTAATCAGTCACATCGCACATTTTTTCGAAGTACAGAAAAGCCAAAAATTATACAAGACGCCAATTTTTTTCAAATTCTGTTTTATTGGCCACCCAAATTCATTTAACTATTTTACCTGTTTACAGATCTGTAAAAAAAATTTTAAGGACGTAATACAAAAAAAAATCTGGGCTCAGATTGCAGGAATTAGCAGTGCTTGCCATGTGAAATCATAACAAGAGGCCAGCCGGCCACCATAATCCCACGCCCCGCCCGTTTGATAGGAATATTTCAGGGTGCATCCTTCACTTAACTCTCACATTTGTTTTACAGTAATGGGCCATTTTATATTTGATCGAGTTTAGATTTTTCAGGCTATATCCCTCCCTGAAATCGCACATTTTTTTTATAGAAATGGTCTGGAAAGCTATCTGCCTCGATTTGCTAGATATCAGGCATATTATAGGTAATTATGGCCAATAGTCGGCCATTTTAAATTTGATCACGTTGAAATTGCACATTTTGACTTGGAGTAATGGTCAAGCTATCTGGCATAGTTTGCCAGATATGAGGCATATTAAAGCTATCTGACATCATTTGCATGGTTTACCAGATATCAGGCATAATAGATGTAATTACGGCAGATTGACGGCCATTTTAAATTTCATTGAGGTGAAATTTTCTAGGCTATCCTACCTGAAATTGCAAATTTTGTCTTATAGTGATGATCTAGCTGGCACGGTTTGCCGATCAAAAATATTAAGTATAAAAGTTAAGTATGGCCGATAATCAGCCCTTTTGAATTCGATCCAAGTTTAAATTTTTCAGGGCATTTTCCCACCTGAAACACCATATTTCGTTTTGTTGTAATGGTCTAGCTATCTGGCAAGTTTCCCCATGTATCAAGCATATTAAAGTTAATTACATGGCCGATAGTTGGCCATTTTGAATTTGATAGAGTTGACATTTTTTAAGTCATATCCCACCCTGAAACCACAATTTTGTTTTATAGTAATGGTCTAGTTAGCTATTTGGCATAGTTTGTCAGATATCAGGCATATCGAAGTTAATTATGGCGGAAGGTCAGCGATTTTAAATTTGACAAGAGTTGAAATTTTTCAAGCCATATCCCACCAATATAACAATGTTCCAGCTACATGTATCTGGCATAGTTTGCCATATATCAAAATATTAGAGTAAATTATGGCGATCGTTGACCATTTTGAATTTGATTGCGTTGAATTTTTTCATGGATATCCCTATATACCTGAAACCGTACATTTTGCTTTTCTAGTACTTGATGATCTAGCTATCTGGCATGGTTTGCCGGATATCATGCTTATTAAATTTAATTATGGCCTATGATCGGCCAGTTAAGTAGGTCAGAGTTCATAAATCCCAAAAAGGCATATCTACACCCCCTAAGGGATCTGTGTGTGCAATATGAAAGAAATCCTCCCTATGGTTTCTGAAATTGCTCCAGAAACGATACGCTGTCAGTTATCAGGCATATTAAAGTTAATTATGGCTGATGGGCAGCCAATAATTAGTAGGTCAAAATTCAAAAATCCCAGAAGGCACATCTAGACCCTGAACTTAGGAATGTGTGTGGGCAATGCTTTCCTAGATCTGCTTCGCAAACAAAATGCGGATGTCAGGCTGGACGGATGAACATCCGAGGCAACGCCCATACCCCCTTTTTCAGGAGGGGGATAAAAAAATTGTGGAAGGGTCCTCATACCCCCCTGGAGAAAGGGGGATGCCAGTCTCCCACCATCCCCCACTCACTTGGACGCTTTAACCTATAAAGGCACACATCATAAATTTAAGATGTGTGATATTTTACTCTCCTGACTTTTACGAATAGGGATGTGTGTGTGCAATTGGTCTAAATATACAATGTAAATATATACATTACGGACGTACATACTTTTCAGCCCTGCCAATTATGACATTATTACCCCTAATAACCCTTTATATGGTTAATCAGCATATTTAAGTGTTCTAAGTGTTAATGTTCTAGCTAGCTCTCATGCAAGTTTTTTGAAAAAAGAAAGATCTGATGGATTTTTTTTTTCTCAAATGCGCTATTGAGTGTTTATTGTCTAGTGGCCGTAGTGAAAGGGTAAATTATCATGATTATATGGGGATTAAAATGTGATCAGAATTTTTTTTTATTATCGTAGTATAATTTTATATATATATAAATATATGTCGTTTTTGGTAAGAAGAAATATAATCTGATAATAGCAAACATGAAAAAGGTGAGAAACTAGGTTTGAAGAGTCTAGATAATCATGAGAAGCACAAATCATGGTTTCAATTCACATATAATAATCCTGTCTTTAATTTATATAAAAGTAGTATGATATGACTTGTTGATGCTATATATCTATATCTGTTAGATGCTTGAAGTTATAATCTACAATATTGCCAATATTGTTATGAAAAGACCTTAAATGCAGCACTGATCCTAATATCATTCTCACATGCAGAGTTCAAAATGAAACTGGTGATATTTCCCACCAAAAAAACTAGACTAAGATCATTCTCGCAGTAAACGGTATCACAGTAAATTTCAAAAGAATGACAAATAAATTACGTAATAATCATGATAATATGAATAATCAATAGAATAAAACTTTTTTTTTGTATATTAAGACCAACAAATGAAGAGTAGAAACATTTTTTTCAGTTTCTTGTATGTTTTTAGAATGCTTTTCTTTATTACTATAAGATGTAACGTCCGTAACGATTTTTGTACGTCCGTAACGTTACGGACGTACATACTTTGCAGCACTATATGTTAGAATATTGTAGTTTTCTATTTAAAAAAATATGTCTATGCCTACCACCCATAAAAACAGCTGTCTTCTAGAAGAGAGAGTTATTTAATACTATTTCTACTTCACGAGAAAACTAGAAAATACACTAAACATATCAATATCAATGTAACGTCCGTAACGACAATTTTTTTACTACTTTTAGAAGTCAAATGTAATTTTATCACTGTTAACCACTAATTTGTATAAAAGACCTGTAGTTTGCAAGATGAATGCATGTCTAATTTTATTTTCTTCAGAAAATCTATAGAAACTATGGACAAATACATTTTATATGTAAAAATCCTATATTTTACAGCTTTTTAAATTGTTATCTTAAAATAAAAAAAAATCATATTCCCAGGCTCTCACAGTTGTTTTTCAGTGTGATTCTTTTCATTTACGGGTGTTGTCTGTACAATAAAGGCAAAATCTTTGTTAAATAACCAACATTTCTTTTCTACCTAAATGTCCACTTTCGTGTGGAATGACCCAGATACGAAATTCCCGTATTTCCTATTGTTGACATGGTTGTCAATAATTAGAAATCGGAGATTTCGTCTCTATATCTAGTCTAACTGGTGAATGCGCGGCACACAAATTAAAAAACTTGTGCAGTTCTAGTCTATGGACATGTTTACATCATATGGTCATATTAAGAAGCCAAAATAAAATCACCGATTTTTTGATGATTTTAGCCTGGGCCAGTCCCTTTAATATCAACTACAGTCTGATGCAAAAAATAACTCAATAATGTTCAGAACCGCAGGGTTCTTGTATGCTGTTTTATTAGTCATTTTCAGCCACTTGAAGTTGTGTGTCGCGTGTCTCGCAACTTCAAGTGGGTGAAAATTTGGATAAATTATCTTAGCAGGATAAGGGCCGAGAACTTAACTTAACATTGCTATATTACTACTTCATAAATAGCTTTCTCTTTTCATTTATAACCTGAGCATCCACTCACATTAAATCGCTGCATAGCATATTGAATATGTATATTTTGTTGTTGGCCGTCCTCTATGAGAGCATCTACATTGGTGGAAAATCTCTGTAATAATTGAGGTACAACATGTATAAGCCACACATAACACACTATAAAATCAACCGTGTCGTTCTGCAGAATCAGACTCGCATCTGATTTCATTAACAGTCATGTTATCATGTTGTATGTGCGTTATAGTGCCTTTTTAGTGATCTATTGCTAAAAGCACAGGGCTTGGTGCGTAAAAATGTGTTACCCCATTTTCTGAAAAAAACAAAATTTTGTAACTTGATGGAGGTCAGGTAATAAACACGGAAAGTCCCACTGACACTTTAGGTCAGAAAACGTATTTTGTTAATACTAATCTTTTGTCTTTTTTTTATAGGAGAAATCTTCATAGTAGGAGTATAGAGCTTCTTGAGAAACTACAAAAAGCTGGTGTAGGGGACAGACCAGTCATCTGGATTGGCCACTCGATGGGTGGTAAGATTTATCTATAGTTTTTCTATTGAACCTGGGTTCTTGAATAGTTGTTTCTTTGTAAGAAGGTGCATCTTCAAAACGACGATTCCAAATCATTCCAGCCTTCACTATTTTTACCCTTGCTTGTACTTATTTTAAATTTGATTCAATTACATAATACATACATTTGTCATTAATTTAGTCTCACGGGGAAACATTAAAACCAACCAGGTCCCAACTAAAATCCTGATAGGGATGTTACATTGTGCATTAAAGGGTTGTTGTTGGCGTACTAGTAATTAACATTTTGCATTATATTGTATTTCTACAATTATTAGTCCTCTGTGATTCTGTCCTAATACATCATGACCATGTCTGAGACCTGGTGGTTGACCTAAAAATGAAAAAAAATGAAACTGAGTTGCTGCCTATTATGAAGTGAACTGAGGCAAAGTGACCATCCGTCGTCCCATCATTCAAACTTAGTAGAAAATAGATGATCAGGAGTGGCACTATCTCTAGTCTTTTGATTGAATTTTTCAGCTCCTTGTGCTAATACTGTATGTTTTACGTTTTAAGCATGTTTTTTTAAATGCAAATGAAGTTGCTCAGTTAATGCAATTATTCAATATGGGAGATGACTCTTTTTCTTCAATATAAACACATTTTGTCGTTAGAAGCTGGAAATTGCGTTATTTGATGGAAAGTGGAAGCAAACAAATATAATTGCTCAGGACAAGGGACAAATAAACATAAATACAGGGTTTTTTTCAGGCCGCTGTCATAAATATGTAGGCCTACATTATTATCATGATTATGGATTTTCACCTGAATAGTTTACAAACATATCTTGCTCTGTGTATTTTACGAAATGTGTTCCCTAGCAAACACATGAGGTGGACCAAAGGTTTTTTTATTGTTTCACTCTCCGTCCCTGACGGGCCTAACTGCTTTAAGCTACAGCAATAGAGTGTTTGACATTAGGTTTCTCACAGCCACCAGTCTGGTAATATCTGTGGGTGAATCCCTTTGACATACCCAGAATTCCTTTCGGGTGAACGAAGGAAAACACTTTCAATAACCCACCATACCCTATCACTCCACCTCACATTATCATTCGTAACGTCATTGATATTTTATCTACAGATTGTACTGTTTTAGCCTATTGTCACTTAAACCTTCAACCTCCGGTCCTGATTATATTAGTTTTTTACATATGTTGTGAACCACGTCATCAGCAAGACACAACTTCAAGTGGGTTGAAATTCCAATTGAATAACGGTTATAGGGTCAAAAAGTGATCTTATGCAACAATTTTACTTACCTTCTTATTTATCTTTCCTCATCCCAGCTGCTAATATTGACTCCTTTGAGAATTTTAATGTTTGTGTTTTAGGTTTAATAATCAAGAAAATATTGGCGATGGCACAACATGATTCTCATGCCAGGCGTTTGCTGAAACGTACCAGTGGTATAGTGTTCTACAGTGTGCCTCATCGTGGTGCCCCACTAGCGGCATATGGCAAACATACAAAATACATATTTTACCCGTCGGTGGAAGTTCAAGAGCTCAATCAAGGTTGGCTGTTTTGTTAACACTCCTTATGGCTTGTTGAATCATTTCAGTTTCGCAACCGAATTTCATGAAAAATGTGCTTTCAAATCTTTGAAAGATAACAATTAATCATTCTGCTGAAAAAGTGAATAAACAAGAGTACACACATATTGTCACCTTGGATATGAAAGGGTGTATCTGCCACTTCACGAAGTGGCAGATACACCCTTTCATATCCAAGGTGACGATATATACACACACACTCATACACATACTCATAAAAAACGGTATCACTTCATTTTTACTATAGTTTACACCATTTGAGCTCGAAATGTAAGAAAAATACCACAGGTTAACTAAACTGAGCATCGCATGTCAACCCTAAGTATACATCTCCCGGGATGCATGTATGTGTTCATCTGATAGCCGCCGTCGCCTTTGGAAAGGATTTATGAACTTGATATATTAGGAACCGTGAATCCAAATTGCTCGTTGTATGTAGGCATTTATTTGCCTGACCGCGAAATGAAAAGGTTTTGGTCACAGTTTACAATTAAAAAAACGGTGGAATGCATTCGTTTCTGTTGGATAGCGAAAACATATTTCCAATTAAAAAGTAATATTAATTTACAAGCATTAGATGATTCTTATATTATTTAGCTAGCAATCCTAATACTGTATATATATTAATATATCAATCACCATCTATATTAACAGGCTGTGAAAAGCTTCTGGAACTACACAATGACTTTGCGGATCTGGTGTCTGAGGCAAATGTTCCAATCTTGTCTTTTGGTGAAGGCCTTAAAACACAGCTGCCTTTGAACTTCAAAGTATTAATGGTGCCTCGAGAATCCAGTGGTGAGTCCATTTCACTCTCAAAATACCGGTGATGACTTGTAATTCCAGTAATACGTCTGATTCTTAACCCTAATAACGCTGAAATATTTTTTGTATAAACCATGGAGAGAAAAGGGTTTTTTTCAATCTGAAATCATTTTAAATGTATTAGTTAGCTCTTCCCACTTTATTTGAATACCTTTGTTATGGGTCTACCCCCTGCGCCATTGTTAATATTTTATTTCCTCCAGTGCACGGACTGTCTTTATACGTCAGAATCTGCGTCTACAGACTTCAGATTCTAACGTATAAAGACGCTTCCCGCGATGAAAGTGTTAATCGAAATACTACTGGTACCGCGTGGATCCAGTAGTAAGTATTATCTTACAGTATTAACAGAATCCAGGGATTCATCTAATTCTCATCCAGGTTATATGAGTGATTAGGCCTCGTAAATTCTGTGGTAAGTGCTCGAATCGTACTAATTGTGTAGTACTAATTATGAATCAAATAGTAATTGCACAAAATACAAATGTTACCTTGCAAGTCTCACAGAGACCATCATATAACATCGGACTTCCTGAATTCAGAGTTAAACTGGTAAAACACTACAAGAATGTACTTACCATGCTTACTGGTAAAGATGGAATTAACTATCAGCTTTTTTTTAGATAATCTTATAACACTTTTACAAAGTACAAACAGTTTATTTTGCAATCACACATTGACAATATTCTCATCCAATAACAATATTTTTAATTATTCTGCAAATCAAATTCTCCCAGGGGATGAGAATAGATGTGAGCTGTGTATAAAAGGCAAATAATAATATCAGTGATTCTGATTACAGCCTCAGACACACCAATTCTTTTAAATTATTGTAGTTGCTATGTAGAAACTTACTCGACTTGAATCTATTATATACATAAATAATAACTTGTTTTTGGTCACAGATTATCATCTTAAAAACTAGTAGGGGATCTAAATTAACTGCTGAATGTTTGTTTCTAACACAAATTACATTATCAAGTTATGAAAAATATTTTTATGTATGAAAAGTAGACATACCCCGAAATGTAGTACTTGATTAACTGAACAGGTAACACAAACCTATTTATCAATTGAAGTGGCATTTCATTCGGTATGAAAACTGATTAAAACCATATACAGTCCTAGCAGCACAAGGAATAAAAGTGATATTTTTATCTTTAACCTTCACACCGCGGTGATCGACTTCAGACGTCAGAATGTGACAGATTCTGACGTCTAAAGTCGCTCCCCACACTGTAAGAGTAAAACTATTTATAATGGCTGTAGATGCCACCTATGGCATAGGTATTCCAATAAATCAAAACGAAATAACTAAGATATTTATAATGATTTCAAATTGAAAAAAAACCTTTGGTCTCTGTGATTCATACAAAAATATTTCAGCGTTGTAAGTGTTAAATGATCGATTGTATAATTATATCAATAAATTGTTGATAATTGCAGATCCTGGCATCGGAGAATATCACTGGATGGATAACCTGACTCATTTAAATATATGTAAACCGGAAAATCGTCAATCCCCTCTCTATCAGCTGACACTCCAATTTGTTCAGTCATGCCTACCACAAGGTAAAGTGAAAAACATTCTGCGAGCAAATCTACATGAGCAATATATATTTCCACAGGACGTGGATTCTTGACAGCACTCGGCGGTGTAATACATGAGCCTTATGACGTTTAACTTGTTATTGGTTTCACTGGTTGCTATACAGTATTATTTTGTTAACAATTTGCATGGAATTGTACAGTATGAAAGAGAGATGTTGATGGCAAGGACATTTTTTATACTTCTACCTCTTTTATCGTCCAGTATATAAAAGGCCATTTTTAATATTGAAATTATTTTTATTCAAACATACGATTTTTTTTCTTTTTGAACATCTGATATAAGCATATTTTTATCTCAAATCCTGGTTTGTTTGATCTTTAAGCAATTAATTGACCGAAAATACAATGTTGTTTATGATATTTAAGGGTTCAGTTATTTTTTTGTTCAGATTATTTCACAATAAAAACTATTTCTTTATAGCTTGTTTGTAATTATTGTGTGATAAGCCTACTGTATATTAAATCATATTTTATTCTCAAAAGAAATCAAAAGCTCTATGGGTGGCCTCCATGCTAGCGACCTTGTGGTCTTAATAGATATCTCCCAAACCACCCTGTACAAATGAATTTGTTTCATTCATATTTTATTTATCATGGTTGAATAAACAATCCTTCTTAACAATCCTATTTTTCAATATACTACACATTCAAACTCGGATGATAAAAGTGACAATGGGTCTGACCAAAGTCCCGACACTGGCAGTGACAAAGGCGAAGATCAACATCCAAAGCAAAATTCTAATGCCGACTCTGACCTAGAACGATTTATCGAACAACTAGAACAGACCCGTGCTGAGTTACAAAATGCAAACAATGAGAAAGAATATCTTAGATACAAATTAAAAGAAAGTAACATGCGGATCCGTAATCACAAAGGGTCAATTACGACTTTTACGCAGAAACTTAAGACGAAGAAATTACAAAATTGGAGAGACAAAATGTATCCCACCTGGAAGAAAAATTAAGATTAAAACACGAAATTGCATGGTTGACAGACAAGCTAGAAAACAAAAACATACCGGGTGTTAAACTATCAATTAATGAAAGCCCTGATATTGAGGATCATGATCACTCAAGTTTCGTAGTAATATCACACAAAAAAAAGAAAAACAACAAACAAAATAGCACTGTGAAGAAATGCAAAAAGAAGAGCATAACATCAAACAAGCACTCTAGAACGTGTACTCCAGCACCTCAAGCTACTGAAGTCAAAGGCGTAACTTCGAGAAGGCCTGAATCCCCAGCAGTGATTCAAGTATCAACAGA
The DNA here is from genome assembly GCA_964017125.1 of Flabesymbios commensalis. Lineage (NCBI taxonomy): Eukaryota > Metazoa > Annelida > Polychaeta > Terebellida > Flabelligeridae > Flabesymbios > Flabesymbios commensalis. The sequence goes on from OZ024912.1 coordinate 52,557,234, forward strand.
GCTGAAAGTGAAAAAAACTGCCACAATGGGGGAAACTACCATTATTAGCAGTTCTCTTGGTGCCGGTATAGGTATTCGCTTTAAAAATAGGATCAGGAAAACATGTGCATGTCAAACGTGGTGCCTCTATTGACAGAATTCATAAAGACCTAGATTTAAACGCTGGATACAAGCAGGGTTGCCACTGGTCAGGGAAAAGTCATGGAAATTCAAGGTCAGGGAAAAGTCAGGGAATTTTGAAATTGGTCAGGGAATTTTGGAAATTTGTGAAAAGTCAGGGAAATTCAGGAAAATTGCACTGAGGTCAGGGAAATTTGTCCTTTTGTTTGATAAGTGTACTATAAATGTGAACACAACATTATGTAAATTCATTGAATTTATCCAATCAGAATAGCATCAGTTAATCTGCAAATGCTATCAATTTATAATAGTATAATAGGCCACAGATCATTATTATATGGCAATCTTCTGTGTTATCAAGCACCCCTACTTTTCCATATTTAAACAATGAAGCTTGTCTGATGCAAGCAATTTTCATTCATATCAGGGTGTGGATTCGCGATCCACAACTTGATGTAAGTGACACTTTCAGAATTTTCAAGGGTTAGAAGAAAGTAAACACATGTAATGATGGCTAATGCCGTGTAAACTGCTGTATTATATGGGTAAAACCAAAAATTGGGGTAATTTTGTAGCATCAAAAATGGCAATGAGGTGACCATCAAAGAGGAGGAAAACTACTTGATGGGTTTGGTGCACTGATCCCAATAGAGCATAAAAAAGTCACTGGCTGCACTAGAAATTTTATTTTTGCTTTAAAAACGTCATTTTAAAAAAAGTTGCAACATTCCACTTACTACTCCGCTACCAAATCCAAACCATTTAAAAAATGATGCTACTTTGTTTAGCTTGACATCACACTTTTAAACGTGATATCCTTATTGAAGCATAATACAAAACAATTGTCTCTCAAAACTGCTAAAAATTTAGAAAAAATTGACGGGATAAACAAAAATCTTTATTTCAACTCCGTTACCAAGCCACAAAATACTCAACTCCGTTACCAAATGTTTGGCTCGACATAAATATAAACTGTATATTCTCTTTTCTCTTTTCATACCATCGATCATAAATGGGTGCTCTATTTATATGGGGACAACGAGCCATGTTTTAAGAGACTATCATCAATCACTATGACTGTAAAACCCATACAATTCGGCAATTCACTACTCCGTTCCCTTATCTTGGTAACGGAGTAGAGTGGAACGGAGTAGTAAAATTAAAAGTATTCTTGGGATTAATGAAAATGTATGGGCAATAATTCAAAGATATATCAGACGGGTTGAAAAAGTCCCCATAGCAGCTGTTCTAGGCATGCAAGCATACAGCCAAACTCGTTTTTAGACCCACAAGGCTCGGAACGGAGTAGTAAAAACAAAAGCATATTTTCTAACTTTTTGGTAATACCTGTTTCGAATAACTTGTCACTCAACAATATTAATTCTTTCAAGGTGAAAAACTCGTATAAGGCCCTTCAGTGTGTCAAACTACACTTGATATAATTTTAGTTCATGATTATTCACTTGATGGGGCATGCTACAATGATGGTAACGGAGTAGAGTGCAAATGTGGGGACATGTATATTCATCAAAATTATATATATCGATATCAATTTTAAGTCGAATTTTGATCATTGATTAGTTTAAGTTAACAATGTCCAGCCATAAAATGTGATTATTAGAATTCTGTTGTGTATTTGTATCCTACAGTGAAGTTTCAAATAGTGAAATTTTCTCTGGGGACATGCCATTTTCCACGTTTCTATGCCATAGAGCTCTTATAAAACCATATAAATATTTTTTTTTTGTACAAATAATCCAAACATTATTAAGTAATAATGCTTAAACGTTAAGTTGAACAATTTATTATTATCATTATTATATTTAAATCAAAAAGTGGACCTTTTAAGTTCTGGGGACACTAATTTTATGTAAAGTTACCCCAATTTTTGGTTTTACCCATATACTATCGGTACATTGTTGCTGGAACAATCAACAATATGCATGCATTTATTATAACTACTGTATGTAATTCTATCAGGCAAGCTGAGTGGGCGTCTTTTTACCCCTCGCCCAATGAAGTTGGGGCGGGGGTTATGGCGTTGGATGTCCGGGCGTCTGTCCTGCACACAGACATCGCTTAGGGAGTGTAGATGTTCCTTTAGGGGCTTATGAAATATGACCTACTTAAATGACCGACCATCAGCCATAATTAACCGTGCCAGATTCCCAGACCATTAGGCCTACTATAAAAACAAAGAGGCCTGAGGTCCTATAACTTCCCCCACCATAAATTACTTTAGAGTTTTTGCTGTCCCAAATATTTAAAAAGTCGACTTGTGGTGGCCATTTTGAATTTCAGTAAAATCACCTGCACATTTCCAAATGGTGGGTGATGTGATTGTAAAATTTGAATTATTTCTGACTTCAATTTGTGAGTTTTTGCACCCACAAAAAATTTGCGGCCATTTTAAATTTTGGTAGCATCTTTAAAAATCAGTTGCACATCCCCATGCTGCTAGGAATGTGATGTTAAAATATAAAAAATGAACAAACTATTATTTTAAGTTAATTCGTGGCAGCTATTTTGAATTTCAGTTAAACCTTGAAAAAATCACCTGCACATCTCCATATCGTGGGAAATGTGATAGTAAAACTCGAATAATTTCTGACTTTGAATTTTTTCGAGTTTTTGCGCCCACAAAAAAATTTGGAGTTGACAACTGGCCGCCATTTTTAATTTTTGTAGCATTTTTAAAAAATCACTTTCACATCCACATGTTGCTAGGAGGGTGAATATACAATTTAAGGGTCATTTAGTGTCTTTTGGCTATTCTGAGCGAATTTATGCATTGTGTGAGTCCGAATTTTTTTAATATTGTCCTATGGGCAATACGATAAACTGAGAAAAAAAATAATTCATTATCTCTGCCGAATATTTTTTTATTCAACATGCAATGTGCTAAAATACACGAATTTGTACACAAATGCAATGTCTCCCAATATCTAACACCTGAAACATAAACTGTTTTAACATGGAAGATCTTTTGGAAATAACTTAACCCAGAGTTATTTTGTAGCGCAATTGTTATGTTCAACGGAAATTATCCCTATACAGACATGAACTCAATATAAAAAGTTGCCAAGGATACATTTACTGAGGCTTTTTAGCTGTCTCACGCAAACCGGTCAACTCAGCAACGCCAGTGTTATCTAAACTCCTCAAATTGTGGTGTGATACCATTCAATTACTTTGATATATACAGAGACAGCTGCAAAGTCCCAATATTTTGAGGTAGGTGAACTATTTGTAAACATTCAATCTGAACTGCTATTTTATAACCAAAACAATCACCCCTGAAGCGTATTCAATTTCTGTGTCAACTCAGAAACGCTCATAATTTAGCAACAAATCATTGAAAACATGTTAAACTGAACAAAGTGCTTGATAATGATGGCCATCCCCCTACCGCATCGGTGGGCAATGATACATCTATTTCAAATACATTAAAGATCGTTTTATGTTGTCCGTATTCAACTCAGCAACATTATTATTTCGATCAACTCAGCAACGTTTATGAGTTGATCACTCAACTCAGAAACGTTGCTCAGTTGACCAAATTTAGCTTTCTGTCTCACTAATGTAATTAAGACTAAAAAAGTAACTCTATAAATGTAAAATGAAATTTAAAAATATGTTTTTAATTAAATTAGACCGAGAGAATATTCGCTTATGTAGACATTTTTACAACAATGAAAAAACGTTTCTGAGTTGAAAACAAAAACGTTGCTGAGTTTACTGAATTCTGCTTTCTGTCCCCCTTTTTGTAAGTAAAACTGAAATGTTAACTCCGTCAAGGTAAAATGCAGTTAAAAAGAAGCTGTTTTTGATTGAATTAGAGTGAGATAGTATTTTAGAAGTTGTTTACATAAATAAAACTACAAATAACACTTAGTTAAATTTCTAAATCAAATTTACCCTCATTATATTGGCATGTATGTATTGTACAATGGCCTTCGAAATACATTTTTACACATATTTTTTTTTAAATCTGTTCCAGATTAAGCTTTGATATTTTAAATGTGTATCACATAGACCCTACCCTCAATATCTGACCCTAGTATATATAATTTGAAGCTACTTATTTTTTTTCAAAAATACAGATTGAAAGACCCCTCAAATTGTATATTCACCCAGGAATGTCATGTTAAAATTTCTAAAAAATTGACCAGTAGTTTTTGTGTTTTTGTACCCACAAGAAAACGCGACACCTGACGCAATCCTAGCATGACTAAAATCGCCCTGCCCGTACAGGCGGGGGATAAAAAGTGCAGTTTCAGGTAGAGATATGCCCTGAAAAATTTCAACTTGAGCAAATTAAAAAAGGCCAACTTTCGGCAATAATATCCTTTTTTATAAACCATGCCAGATAGCTAGACCATTACTATAAAGAAAAATTGGATGGATGCACCCTGAAAAAATTCTAGCACGCGGGCGGGGCGAGGGGATTATGGTGGCCGGCTGGTCTCTTGTTATGAAATTACATGCAGAAAGACATGTTCAGATAGCTACTAAGTCGAATCATAATTTTATTGTTTACGTTCATTGACAAATGTGTTGTAGCACTACTACATAATGCATTATTACAAAAAGAGGCATACATATCCTCATAGGCTATATATTCCTTACAATAATATGAGGCCACCATAAACATAAGACAAGTAATGGTACTCTGGCATGTTAATAATACCATATTGTTTTGGTCAGGAAAAACTGAAATTGGGTCAGGGAAATGTCAGGGAATTTTAAAATCTGATGCGAGTGGCAATGCTGACAAAAATGAAATGAATCGGGCTTTAGGCCACCTTTGTGCACATATAGGCTAAACTGGGCCAGGAGAACCTCCTGAGGATGGTGAGATGATTGAGATGACACTGTCCTCCAGACACAGGATTCGAAATTCGAGCCCTGGCGGTCTGAGGCCGAGCACGCTACCTCTCGGTCACGGAGGCTCCCCACAATACTGAGCAATCCTGACAAGGACAGTGATATATTAGTTTTCCTATGCGGAACCAATGATCTGGCAAATAATACACTTGGACAGACTGTTATCAAATATGACAATCTCCTAGACAAGGCGCTGGCTCTAAATCGAAAAGCCCAGATATATGTTGCAGGATTACCACTACGCTGGGACAAACCTGACATAAACGATAGCATATTAAATCTGGATGCTTACATTGAGCATAAGTCAAAAGAAATTAGTTAGAATAAATTATATTAAAAACAACCTCTTCACTCTATGCCGCAAGACTCACTACAGCGTAGATAAACTACATTTAAACAACCAAGGGAAAGATTTGATGGCACGTAATATTGAAATGATGGTAAATTTTCACACACCGAAGAACTTTCCTCAGAGTTAGTGAACAATTTTCCGGACAATCACGTGCCTGAAAATTTGCCTGAGTGTCATCGTGTGAACATAAGGTCTTGGAACATTCGCAGAATAACGGATAAATTACAAAACAAACAGTTATGTGAGTACATTTGTCAGCATGATATCGTTTGTTTAGTTGAAAGTATTGTGACGGGTTACTTGCATCTCACCAGGGTAAAATCTACAAATAGTAAGAAATATTCCAACGGCAAAATCCAACATTAAAATCTGACGTAAAATCGGGAAAAATCGTAGAATCTCGAACCTCGGAACAAAATGTTTAAAGATAGTAAAGAAAAATAAAATTAAACCCCGAATGAAAACATGACGACCTAATTATACATTAGCCCGAGCGGTCAAAGCATGGATGCACAAAAAGGCTACATGCTGCCACATAGAAGAGAAGTTAACGTTAAAAGTTAACGGCGTTATAATTATTTATAACAAAATTATTTCCTCAATGAGAAAATATCAGGACTGACACCAGATGCCTTAAGGACATCAATCTCAAACAATTAGCTAAACGGAAAATCTAACTAAATTCCAAAATATCGGATCACCCGAATAAAGTAACAACCAAAGAATGAATCCAAACACACGCATGAATTAATCACAACCATTTCTTTGAAAAGATAACTTTAATTAGTCTAGAAAAATAACAATAATATCAACAATGAATCGGGTTTGATCAGCATGAATATCAAAAATCAGTCCTGAACTATATATCAAAATGCTTAAAAATTACACATGAAATCAATAGGGCAAACAGATAATATCATTTCTGAACTAGTTAAAATCACTTAAATTATTTACAATGAATATCACAATCGCTGATTGCTGCTCAACACTTCTGACCAATAAAAATGGAACCCTCTGAAACCGCGACCGGGCGATAAAACAGTGCCATCAAAAATATACATAAACCCCCTCATTCCCACATGTCAATCTCTAACTGAGACCCGGGAACCAAACGGTCAGACTATACCACTCATATACCATAAACCCTCTCATCCCCACGTGTCAGTAACTATACTGACACCTGGCGACGAAACAGTCAAACTTCCGTTATACACTGTTACACAACACTACTTTCAATATAGTTGAAAGTAAAATAATAATAGAAGGGAGATAGGAGCCTAGAATATAAAATGTAAAGTAAAATTTTGTAACAATCAATATAATTGTATCAAACACACTCTGCTGAGGTAAAGGTTATATTATGACAACTAAAGGTACGGGCTATTGAAAAGCAGCTTGGGCGAAGACAGGAGAATGAACATCCGGTGCCCAAACCCAGGTACGCAATTGTACGGTCAACCAAGACTATCTTCGCCGTCACATGAAGCCTATCGAACTTTCCTCCAATTAATCGCCATGAACCCACTGCAATAAAATATGGAAAATATCACCAAGGAGTAACACTGGTAGCTACTACCACACAACTATAAATAAAATAAACAAAATAATAACATAATTTAGTAGAAATCGTCTCCTAGAACACCAAAAGTGGAAAAATGGAAGGGAAGGCCTACATCACAACGACATCGCATCGCTTCATCACAACAACCTAGGGAATATCATCACTCTTCACTGCAGCTGGCCTGTCACTGCACATCACTGAGAAAATGTGAAACTTAAATAGAAGAAAGAGTTCCTGAAATCAAACTTGCCTGAAAACCCTATAACATGCATCAACATTCCTACTCCAACTCCGGGCACCGACCCTCCATCCGGGCACCAACCCTAATTCAGAACCTTGCATGCAACAAATTATAGCTTGCCAGGGAAGTCAACACAAAAACTGTACTCTTATCTTGAGTTGTCTTCGCAAACTTCACAAAGTCAAGGAGTTGATAATAGAGAGAGAGGAGACGACTCGAGTCTGCTGGTACTGCTAGTGCTACTGTCAATCAAATACAACTTTCTCCCACCAACAGGCCGGCCACTACTGACTGCTGCTGCTGCTAATATAAAATCAACCTTCCCCCACCAACAGACCAGTCAGAACTCCCTGCTGCTGCTGCTAATATAAAATCAACCTTCCCCCACTAACAGACCAGATAGAACTGATTCTGAATGCTGTGTCAGCTGGTTTTATCCAGTAGGGAGGGGGTGGGGAAATACTCTCAAAGCCCCAACTAATAACACATTTACTATGAGGAGTGAGCAATTGCAAATACTGATCAGTCTTGTCTCTTTTGTCAAACTTTCGGAGCACAACACCTTGCAGAATAATTAGTTGATCCCATAAGTGCATATAGTGTCTTGAAGCTGGACTCCAACTACAGACTTCACTGCGATCTGGTCTCTGACCCTTTTCCACATACTTGTATACACATGATATATCTTGATCTTCTATTTGTTTCAGTCTTAGTTTTGATAGGGAATAGTTACTAGACCATGTTGATCTATCGGATACTTTCTGCTTCACATTATCAGGGGGATCTTTTCTTTGTTGGGGTACATCATCTGTAGACTGTTTATTTTGATGCTGCCTTCTCTCAGCAGGTCTATCTTCAGTTTTGTTCCGAGTCTTCTGACCTTTAGTGGAACTTCTTGTCTGAACTTTTGAACATTTCCTGATTAATGGGTGGAATAGGTTTGAAAAATACCCTGGATTACCCTCTGTCCAATCTGAAAACTGGGGTGAAAATGAGGAAACATCCCAAAGGAATACAACCATAAGGAAATCATACATCAGTGAGGGAAATGTTTTTTCCAGAATACTAGGTGTAGTGATGCTATAATTTTTTCCTGTCTTCATTTGTAACTCAGGAAAATATTTGCTCTGCATATCTTGGGCTTTCTTGGTACACTTGTTACATGTTCCGCATGCTAACTCCATTTCATCACTATCTTCACATTTATGAGGAATGACTGAAATAATAACCAATAATGTTGTACTGTAATGGAGTAGTGTCACTGAGCCCACATCACATCATCACTTGCATAGATTTTTAAGAATCCATGTTTCTTCACATTCATGAGGGATGATTGAAATAATAACCAATAAAGTTATGTCAGTATGAAAGTTATTTAGAGGTAATGTAATACCAACTGTAAATCACTCAATCCCAGAATAAATGTTGGATTGAGATTCCTTCACATTTACATATAGTCAAGCTTTTTAACTATAACCCTGATGCAGATAACATGAAATCAACTGAAATATAACTGGAATATGAATGTGCATCACAAGCTGAAATAAAACTGAAATATGCAAGGGGGCATATTTGACATCACGTATCTGGAATATAAAAGTATACAGGTTTGTATACTTGACATCACAAATCTGAAATGTATACAGGTTTGTATACTTGACATCACAAATCTGAAATTGTACACAGGTTTGTATACTTGACATCCCAAATCTGAAATGTATACAGGTTTGTATACTTGACATCACAAATCTGAAATGTATACAAGTTTGTATACTTGACATCACAAATCTGAAATGTAAGACTTCACAGATCTGAAAATAAGACCTGAAAATAAGACATCCTAGATCTGAAAATAAGACATCACGGATCTGAAAATAAGACATCACGGATCTAAAAATGAGACATCACAGATCTGAAAATAAGACATCACAGATCTGAAAATAAGACATCACGGATCTGAAAAAAAGACATCACAGATCTGAAAATAAGACATCACAGATCTGAAAATAAGACATCTCGGATCTGAAAATAAGACATCACAGATCTGAAAATAAGACATCACAGATCTGAAAATAAGACATCACGGATCTGAAAATAAGACATCACAGATCTGAAAATAAGACATCACAGATCTGAAAATAAGACATCACGGATCTGAAAATAAGACATCACAGATCTGAAAATAAGACATCACAGATCTGAAAATAAGACATCACGGATCTGAAAATAAGACATCACGGATCTGAAAATAAAGACATCACAGATCTGAAAGAAGGACATCACAGATCTGAAAATAAGACGTCACGGATCTGAAAATAAGACATCACAGATCTGAAAAAAGAACATCACAGATCTGAAAATACCTGTAAATCACAATAATGGAAGTAAAAACATATATATCTGGCAAGGATACTTCTCTCTGAATATTGCTGAAATAGACATACATGAGCAACCACTGCCAATACACACATTATGTAATTATTATACAGACTGGGTGTTTAACAATTAATATCTAACTTTCTTTCAAAATATTTGGCCAGTTCCTATGTGTCTATATATTTGATATCTATATGAGTATTTGTGCACTGCCTCCCAACTTGTCAGCAGTCAAAACAGAATAACATCACGACATCGCTTGGAATTATCACAAGGAATAGAAAATAAAACAATTATCTCATTTCAACCATGAACAAAAAAAACACGAGACTGGGTTCGTTTCACCGGATTCAAACTACAAGACAATCCTAGGAAGATGATAAAAAAACTTAAAACTCAAACTGGAGTAATATCAATAAAACCAACAAACCTCTGGAATTGCATCATGAATAATTAAATCAATCAAAGAATAGCTGAATACATAAATGAATGAATCAATCAGTCTTCTCCAATTGAATAAAGGAATGAATCAATCTTCTCTTAATAATTAAATGAATGAATCCCACTTCTGACACTAAAAATGTGACGGGTTACTTGCATCTCACAGGGGTAAAATCTACAAATAGTAAGAAATATTCCAAGGGCAAAATCCAACATTAAAATCTGACGTAAAGTCGGGAAAAATCGTAGAATCTCGAACCTCGGAACAAAATGTTTGAAGATAGTAAAGAAAAATAAAATTAAACCCCGAATGAAAACATGACGACCTAATTATACATTAGCCCGAGCAGTCAAAGCATGGATGCACAAAAAGGCTACATGCTGCCACATAAAAGAGAAGTTAGCGTTAAAAGTTAACGGCGTTATAATTATTTATAACAAAATTATTTCCTCAAAGAGAAAATATCAGGACTGACACCAGATGCCTTAAGGACATCAATCTCAAACAATTAGCTAAACGGAAAATCTAACTAAACTCCAAAATATCGGATCACTCGAATAAAGTAACAACCAAAGAATGAATCCAAACACACGCATGAATTAATCACAACCATTTCTTTGAAAAGATAACTTTAATTAGTCTAGAAAAAATAACAATAATATCAACAATAAATCGGGTTTGATCAGCATGAATATCAAAAATCAGTCATGAACTATATATCAAAATGCTTAAAAATTACACATAAAAACAATAGGGCAAACAGATAATATCACTTCTGAACTAGTCAAAATCACTTAAATTATTTACAATGAATATCACAATCGCTGATTGCTGCTCAACACTTCTGACCAATAAAAATGTAACCCTCTGAAACCGCGACCGGGCGATAAAACAGTGCCATCAAAAATATACATAAACCCCCTCATTCCCACATGTCAATCTCTAACTGAGACCCGGGAACCAAACGGTCAGACTATACCACTCATATAACATAAACCCTCTCATCCCCACGTGTCAGTAACTATACTGACACCTGGCGACAAAACAGTCAAACTTTCGTTATACACTGTTACACAACACTACTTTCAATATAGTTGAAAGTAAAATAATAATAAAAGAGAGATTGGAGCTTAGAATATAAAATGTAAAGTAAAATTTTGCAACAATCAATATAATTGTATTAAACACACTCTGCTGAGGTAAAGGTTATATTATGACAACTAAAGGTTCGGGCTATTGAAAAGCAGCTTGGGCGAAGACAGGAGAATGAACATCCGGTGCCCAAACCCAGGTACGCAATTGTACGGTCAACCAAGACTATCTTCGCCGTCACATGAAGCCTATCAAACTTTCCTCCAATTAATCGCCATGAACCCACTGCAATAAAATATGGAAAATATCACCAAGGAGTAACACTGGTAGTTACTACCACACAACTATAAATAAAATAAACGAAATAATAACATAATTTAGTAGAAATCGTCTCCTAGAACACCAAAAGTGGAAAAATGGAAGGGAAGGCCTACATCACAACGACATCGCATCGCTTCATCACAACAACCTAGGGAATATCATCACTCTTCACTGCAGTTGGCCTGTCACTGCACATCACTGAGAAAATGTGAAACTTAAATAAAAGAAAGAGTTCCTGAAATCAAACTTGCCTGAAAACCCTATAACATGCATCAACATTCCTACTCCAACTCCGGGCACCGACCCTCCATCCGGGCACCAACCCTAATTCAGAACCTTGCATGCAACAAATTATAGCTTGCCAGGGAAGTCAACACAAATCTGTACTCTTGGTTTCTGCTAAGGAAAAAGGTAAAATGGGAGATTTCCACTGTAACCAGGCTGACAATAAAATGAACCTAGCCCAACTTTTGAAGTTACAAGCTATATCAAAATCAACATTATACTCAAGGTTCAACCTACTTCTTATCTTGAGTTGTCTTCCCAAACTTCACAAAGTCAAGGAGTTGATAATAGAGAGAGAGGAGACGACTCGAGTCTGCTGGTACTGCTAGTGCTACTGTCAATCAAATACAACTTTCTCCCACCAACAGGCCAGCCACTACTGCCTGCTGCTAATATAAAATCAACCTTCCCCCACCAACAGACCAGTCAGAACTCCCTGCTGCTGCTGCTAATATAAAATCAACCTTCCCCCACTAACAGACCAGACAGAACTGATTCTGAGTAGTAGAGGAGCGCGCAGCGTGAAGGCTGACGCGAGATTATGCACTAGTTCTGGTATAAACCTTATAGTGCCTCTCTCTTTTCACCTGGTGAGGTAGGTGATTGTACAAGCATTGGCAAGAAGTCCAGGAGACAAGGAACCAGGGCAGGGCTGCTGAACCATAAAGAAACAGCCGTTTGAGCGACCAGCCACCAGAGTAAGGGCAAGGACTGACCCTTTGAGATGCTCTGCTTTCTGAGCAGTGTGTTTGAAACCACCATCATGAACCGTCATCGTTAGCCAACCATCCGTGTCCGCCGTGCCATCACCCAAGCTAGCAATGTAATGATAGAGAGCTCATTGCTTAAGACCAGAATCCGTCTCTTTCAGTGCTATGATTGAGAGCCCACTGCCTTATGTGTCTCACAAAAAGGCTCCTTTCAGAGCCCCTGTTCTCTGTGGGAACAGGAGTTCAGGAGTTCAACCGATATCCGTCAACCGTGTTCTTGTCTCATGCAGTGGAGTGATAGGGAACTCACTGCTTTTGGTATGTCACACAGAACGGCGCCCCCAGAGCCCCTGTTCTATGTGGGAACAGGAGCTCAACCGTTATCCGTCAACCGTCAACCGTGTTTAAGCGTCAGCCTGGATTGCTGCCAGCAATCGATCCAGAATTGTATTAGAGCCTGATCGTTTTTGAACGATCTCATGATTCAACACCAGATCCTTGAAACACTGTGTGTTTTCAAGTGATTTAAATGTTTTAACCGCCAGTGCTGTCATCCTAGTTTTGATCATAGGGACATTAGTGAGGTCATGCAGATCTATTGTTCTCATTCTGTCCAGGTAAGTTACACCAAGTGCTAGTCTCAGGCACTTGTTTTGAAAGATCTGCATTTCCTTCACTTGTGATTCCCTTAAAGCTCCAGTTATCAGTGAACCATATTCAAGGACAGGGCGTATAAAGCACTTGTAGGCTTTTAAGATGGTATATGGTCTGGCGCCCCAGTTTGTCCCTTTGAGCAACTTCAACAGGTTCAGTCGCCTGTAGACCTTTGTCATTAGGTCTTTCATATGGTCTTTGAAGCTAAGCCTTCGATCAAATAGGATTCCAAGCAGTTTGGCTGTTTGAGTTTGAATAATAGGCTCACCAAACAGTTACAGATCTATAAGTTCTGGTTTTGGACCGTCACTAAACACAATCAGCTGAGTTTTTCCTGCGTTTAGTTTTATCCGCCATTTGGAACACCACGCTTCAATAAGCTTTAAGGCTTTTGATAGCTTTGCCTTCACCCATTTGGCATTGGTTGCATGTGCCCAGATTCCCATGTCATCTGCGAACTGGGAAAGCCTGACATTGAGTGAACTCATGTCTGGGATATCATTCACATAGATAATGAAAAGGAGAGGGCTTAGGATCGAGCCCTGAGGTGTGCCCGCATTGAGGGTCACCTCCTCTGAGCAGTTGTTACAGCAATTGACTTTGATCGTTCTGTCACTTAGGAAAGATGATATCAACCTGACCATCTTCCTAGGTAAGCTGCCGTTCATCAGCTTGTATCTTAGTCCGTCATGCCACACCGAGTCAAATGCTTTCTCAACATCGATAAAGATTGCTCCACCTTTCCATTTCTTAGTGAATCCCAGTTGAGCTTCCTCTACCAGTCTGAACACATGTTCCATGGCGATGCGCTTGCTCCTGAAGCCATTCTGCCATTTGTTAAAGAACTTTTCTTTCTCAAGAAAGCTCCTTATTCTGCCAGCTAGCGTTTTTTCAAAGAGTTTGCCCATACAGCTCAGCAGGCTGATAGGTCTATAGTTCCCCGGCATTTTTCCGTCTTTGCCTGGCTTAGGTATCATGATACCTTCAGCCTTTTTCCATAGCTTAGGATAGTATCCTGTAGCCATACAAGCATTACAGATTTGGGCCAGGGCCTCATAAACCTTGTCATTTGCTTGCTTAAGTACACCGTATCTGATACCAGACCAGGGGCCGAGCTAGATTTGCACTTTTTCAGATAAGCCTTGATTTCCCCTGTTGTTATTGGGGTTAGTGTCTCGTGATCATCGTCCTCTTCGGGGACGTGGCTTACTAGTGGCTTGAAGAGCATTTCGTGCTCTTTAATAGTGCTTTCTACCTCCACTTTGAACTCATCGTCAAAGATGGTCCCCTGGTGGACATTGTGTACTTTTTCAAGCAAGGCTGCGAACGTGTCAGCTCTCTCTTTGTCATTTTCAGTGTGAGTACCATCACTTCTCATGAGGGGAGTTTTTCTCGCTCCTCTAGATTTTGCCCCTGTTAGCCGGAAGAACGAGTTCCAGAACTCGGTTCCATCCCTGGCTCCGTCAATTTTATCAATCTGTTCTTGCCAAGCCCTTTCCTTGTCTGTTTTGATAGATTCCTTGACCTCGTTGGTCAGGCTCTTGTACATAGTCATGTACTCGGGCTCGTCACTGAATCTCATAGCTAGCCTTCTAGCTTTTCTTTTTTCTCTGATCAACTTAGACGTTTTTTCAGAGATAAAGAAATCCTGTTCTTTTTGTTTCACAGATTGACAACTTTTGTCTAGGGCACAAATCATAGAGGTTTCAAGCAGTTCAACAGCTTTTTCTATTTCCTCGGGTGTGGTGAGGTCACCCATCTCAATTGACTTTAGTTCCTTGCGGAATTTCTGCCAATTTGCCTTGTCAAGCCTGTGAACTGCTTTTGTTAGAGCTTTCTCCACCTCATGAGAATTCAATCTAATATGCACTGGAAGATGGTCACTCCCTACATCGCCTTTGACTGTGCATTCAGCGACTTTAGGGCCCATCTTCCTGGAAGCAAGGGCAAGATTAAGGATGCTTTCCACACTGTTGCCAGCATAGTTCCGACAGAATGTTACAGACTCATCATTGAGTATTGTGAGGTCCAGCTCCTCAGTAATGTTAAAAAGAGCGTCACCAGCGCTGTCACTCTTGTCGTTGCCAAAATAAGCATGTTTTGAGTTGAAATCGCCTGTCATAATGCAATGTTCGTATTTATCAGTCAGGTGTTTCAGTGTCTCTAACTCGACTATTTTGCCTGGAGGATTATAGACAGTTGCCAGTGCTATTTCCTTGTCCCTTTGTTTGAATGTTATAGCCACTGTTTCTGCATTGATATCATCAGTATACACAATGCTATAGGCAATTTCCTTTTTGATTAGTATTGCCACGCCTCCACCTGCAGCGCTTCTGTCTTTCCTCACAGACTCATAGCCTGGTATTGACACTTTATGCTTTGGCAAGACTTTGGTCTCATTGAGAGTGACAAAATCTGGTTTGTGCTCTTTAAGATGTTCAATGAGCTCAGTTTTTCTGGCTCTTAGACCATTCACGTTAATGTGTGTGATCAATAGACTGAATGTGAATCAGATTGATCCTAAGGGATTGGTTGTCCAGAGGGAGTGGTGGTTTACCAATTTAGGCAAAGGCCTTTTCCATCAGGGCTTCGCTACTGATTTTCACATTGAACGCTTTGCTGAAGGATTCAGCTACATCTTCAGAGATGTTGGATTCTGTGCGTTCATGCATGTCTCTATTGAGCACTAACGCTATCGCTTTAGCTATGGCTATAGCTAGTCTAAGCGGCTCCCTGGGCATGGAGCTGGTCTTTTTTGGCTGTGTTTGAGATTTAGGCAGCCTTTTCGTCTTTTCGGGGCACCCTCTGTATGAAGATGGGTGGTCCCCGTGGCAGTTGACGCATGCCGGCTTGTCTGATTGGCAGTCCTTTTTAACGTGGCTGCCACCACATTTTCTGCACCTCAGGTCATTTTCACATTGGCCTGAGGTATGGCCGAATTCGAGGCACCTGTAGCATTGTTTGACCTTGGTGGTCTTGTTCACATAGGGAACTAACTGATTCTGAATGCTGTGTCAACTGGTTTTATCCAGTGGGGAGGGGGTGGGGAAATACTCTCCAAGCCCCAACTAATAACACATTTAAACATAATAAAGTTATAAGACAATACTTAAAATGCTTCCTTATCTAAAATAGAATTACTGTAAAACTTTTATAGTAATTGATCACGTTTTAAGAAAAATAATCTATTTCAACTCTACCCACAATCATACAAATTGTGCAATAACTACAAAAATAATCATATACCTTCCTTCAAATGACACCAAATTATGCAGAAAATACAATTTGTCAACATTAACCACTGATATCATTAAATCAAGTAATAACCACACATCATTATACCATACCGAAACTTGAGCTTATTTAATTTCAAAGTTATACACTCCAAAAGTTACAAAAACACAATAAAAATATTGACAAAATGAATGATCGTCATCTCCCTCAACACGCTGACATGCGCTGGTTGGGAGAATATGAAACGGTTAGGATAATATGAAAGTCACCTAGCTCTTTATCATGAAATCGTTACGAAATGACAACAGTTAAAAATCCAAACCAACTTCCAAAATACACCTCCGAATATGACAATCAATCGACTTATAAAGATTAATTAATGTCATGCAGAAATCACATCAAATTTCCGTAAGATCACATAATATCGCCCACCGACAAGCAACAGTCAACAGACAAGTCAATGTACTCACTTTATCAAAATAAATTAAAACGAACGGACAATTCGGCAAACTTATACATAAAATCACTTTAAACCTTAGAAACATATGAAAAAATACAAAGGAGGGCTAAAGTACAGTAAATAGCCGAAAAACAAATACAATTCCGAATCCTAGCAGACAGCTTGGTCTCACGCTGGACAATCGATTTTCGTCATTGACGCACACTGTCAGTAAGTGATCAGCTTCGTAATTGATGCAAGGCCGATTACCGATCTCAAATCAACCACAAAGTCTCTCAAACTTTATAATTAACTTAAAACATATATCTTTAAAAGAATTAGTGTCACAAATAAAATTAATAAACGTTAATCTGACACTTAATCGCAAATACCATCAAAACAGATCTGGGGATAGGACTCACAATTTTGTGAAACTCAATGTCAGTGACAGAACCAAATTATTGAGTCTATCTCAGCCACTCAGTCTCAATACCTACGAAAACATGGTACACAGTTAATAAACTGCAGAAATAAAAATAGGCGAATGTGCCAACCGTGGCAGTATGCTAGACTCTCAGAAGACTATCCACTTCTCAAGTTATACTGTATATAATTTTGCACGGCAAGTGAGACATAGAAAAGCGAAGCGCTGTTCTGGTGGTATAGCTATTTTAGTTGTTAATCGGCTGACCAAACATATCGAAATTAAAAGAGTAAATGAGTGCTTGGTGTGGATCACATTTAAGAGCAGTGTTAATACAAATACTTGAAAAAGAATAATGATTGGTGTTGTTTATGTACCACCAATAGATTCGAGTTATAATGGCATAAAGCAAGATATTTTTGACATTATTGAACTGGAATATAGTAAATGTGCAAACAATTATGATATTTTTCTTTGTGGGGATTTCAATGCCCGCACAAGCACCTTACCGGATATTATAACAGATGAATTTACTGCTTTTAACGGTGGTCAGCCAAACTTTGCATGCTCTAATATCACAGCGTTATAATATGGACACTAAGGCAAACACCTATGGTAAACTGTTATTAGAACTTTGTAAAAATACAGGTCTTATTATTGCAAATGGTAGAATTTACCAGGATAAACACAGAGGCTCTTTTACATACTATAATAGAAATAGTAAAAGTGTAATAGATTATATGCTATTTGACCCAAACTGTTATAATATGATAACAGACTTTGCAGTAGCACCTAAATTAGTCGAATCCGACCATTGTCCTATCGAGTTTGACCTGGAAATTGAACCACTTTGCAATACACATAAATCCGTGAAAGATTATGACCATGTGACTGTGTATAAAGCTTATCATAAAAAATATCCGGAATGTATCGCGAACTGACCAATATAAAATATCTCTACGAAAAGATGAGTGTAATAATATAATAGATCAACTGATATTAAATGCTAACACTGATCGATCAAGCGATTATATATGTAGCCTCATACATAAGCTTATCACTACTGCATCTTCTGGCATTTTAAAAAAAGTCAACATTAACAAAAACAACAGCTCCATGAAACAGATGCCAACCAATGTCTGGTTTGATTCTGAATGCAATGAGCTTAGAAAAACTATAAATACTTATGCAAAGCGGTCGAATTTAACTCACAAGAACAACAATTACTACTCACGAGAACAACAATTACTACCATAACTTATGCAACAATTACAAACGCATGATCCAAAGAAAAAAGCGAAACTATAATACAAACTTGAAAGTAAATCTAGAAGAGATGTGTAGTAACAATCCAAAAGATTTTTGGGGTTTCTGGAAATGCCTGCAACGACAGAACCTTAGCGAAAGCACAATTGAACTATACCAATTTTACAATTGTTTTCTAAAACAAAGTGAGCCACCTACCGCAAAAAACGCAAATACAAAATTCAAAACTATACAACAAAAAATACCTATTGATAGATATAATTACGCCATATCGAATGACATTCTCAATGGTAAAATTCAATTGGACGAAGTAGAGAAAGCTCCAGGTAGAATAAGAAAAGGTAAAGCGTCGGGAATTGACGGAATTCCCATTGAGTTATATTCTTCGAATATTAAATATTTCACACCTTTACTGACAACATTATTCAATACCATTTTCGATTCGGCAGATTATCCAGATGACTGGGCACAAGGGTTGATATACCCAGTTCACGAAAAGGGTGATACGTCAGATCCACAGAACTATCGGGAAGTTTCTCTAAATCCCTCTCTTGCAAAAGTTTTTGAATCTGTACTCGAAAATAGATTGTCATTCAAAAACTCAGTGTGCCGTGACGATGATCCTCTACAAAGAGGCTTTAAAAAAGATTGTAGGACATCTGATAATTTATTTGTGTTGTACAATCTGGTTGAAACGTAAAAAATACATAAAAAACCGCTCTACGTTTGTTATATAGATTTGACCAAAGCTTTCGATTATTTGAACAGAGATGCACTTATCCTGAAACTGCAGCAGCACAATGTCGACGGAAAATTTCTGAATACAATCAAATCTATGTTTCTTAAATCTAGCAGTCGAGTTAAATGGAATGCCAAGATTAGCAAGCCTATTAAAAACCGTTATGGTGTCACGCAGGGGGTGTCTTAAGCCCGAAACTTTTCAATGAAGTCCTGCAGCATCTCGGAAAATATTTAAATCCTAAATACGGTCTTAAGATATGCTAGAAATTGAACGAGGAAGGCATGTCAAACCGCAAAAAATACCACTAGAACAGCGCATATGTCAAAGATGTACATCAAACTCTGTTGATGACGAAATTCATTTTTTAATTACTTGCTCTTACTTCGCTACGCAGCGAACTAGTTTACTTGCCGAAAGCAAACTTCTCAACAGTGAATTTGACTCACTCTCAAACGATGACAAATTTATATATATTATGTCATCTACACATAGACCATTAGTAATATGCTTAGCAAAACCTATAGCTGTTTTCAAACCTTAAGCGTGTCGCGTACCTCTGCTTTATAAAACGATTGGGGCGTAGGGTGACTGGTGCGGCTGGTGATTCTTCTGATCATCCACTCATGAAGTCATCCATGCTGTCGGGGGATCACCACTGTGGTATCAGCGACTGGTGCGGCTGGTGATTCCTCTAATCATCCACTCATGAAATCATCCATGCTGTCGGGGGATCACCACTGTGGTATCAGCGGCTGGTGATTCCTCTAATCATCCACTCATGAAATCATCCATGCTGTCGGGGAAACACCACTGTGGTATCAGCGACTGGTGCGGCTGGTGTTTCCTCTAAGCATCTTGGTGTTTTGACCTGAAGTCAGTCAATGCATTGTTTTAACATGTTCAATGTAACTAATATTATTTTTTTCTTCTTTATACATATTCTCACTCATTATGTAATTACTCGGTTTCTACGCTTTCCAGAGTTTTTTTTTGCTATATGCAGTAGCTATTTTATCTCTGGTTTTGGTGCGAGAAACTTGAAAATATCATGCCAATGCTGTTTAACTGTTGGTTATTTAAATAGTTCTCATGCATATTTTATTTAACCTGTGCTTGTTTTAGTATATAATGTCGTTTGATTTTAACATGTTTAAGTTAACTTAGCATGCATATTTTACCGAGCTAATCCTGTTGTATATAGTCTTGTACATATGTTCATTTTAATGACGCATAAGTCTGTATAGACTTACCGTCGTCAATAAATATCTATCTATGACCACCTGTCCGGACAAACAGGCACTATTTTTTGTTAGACCTCAGTTCGCCTGCAGCCGGAGGCATCATGTTGTCAGGTTATCCTCAGTCTGTCTGTCCGTCCAGAATACATTTTTTTCGAATGGGAGAGTAGGGCAAGAAGAGGAGTAATCAAAGCCAATCAAAAAAATTGAATTTTTTTCCCGGGGGAGGGGGGGGGGCGGGCAGGAAGGGGGTGAAAACAAATTTGAACAAAATAGTAAGGGGTCAAAGCAAATTTGTTTTTTTGTTTTAGATGGGTGGGGGGTCAAAACAAATTTGAACAAATAAGTAAAGGGAAATTTTAACGATTGATTTTTTTCGTGTCGCGTACCTCCGCTTTATAAAACGATTGGGGCGTAGGGTGACTGGTGCGGCTGGTGATTCTTCTGATCATCCACTCATGAAGTCATCCATGCTGTCGGGGGATCACCACTGTGGTATCAGCGACTGGTGCGGCTGGTGATTCCTCTAATCATCCACTCATGAAATCATCCATGCTGTCGGGGGATCACCACTGTGGTATCAGCGGCTGGTGATTCCTCTAATCATCCACTCATAAAATCATCCATGCTGTCGGGGAAACACCACTGTGGTATCAGCGACTGGTGCGGCTGGTGATTCCTCTAATCATCTTGGTGTTTTGAGCTGACGTCAGTCAATGCATTGTTTAGATTGTTTTTTTAACATGTTCAATGTAACTAATATTATTTTTTTCTTCTTTATACATATTCTCACTCATTATGTAATTACTCGGTTTCTACGCTTTCCAGAGGTTTTTTTTTGCTATATGCAGTAGCTATTTTATCTCTGGTTTTGGTGCGAGAAACTTGAAAATATTATGCCAATGCTGTTTAACTGTAGGTTATTTAAATAGTTCTCATGCATATTTTATTTAACCTGTGCTTGTTTTAGTATATAATGTCGTTTGATTTTAACATGTTTAAGTTAACTTAGCATGCATGTTTTACCGAACTAATCCTGTTGTATATAGTCTTGTACATATGTTCATTTTAATGACGCATAAGTCTGTATAGACTTACCGTCGTCAATAAATATCTATCTATGACCACCTGTCCGGACACACAGGCACTATTTTTTGTTAGACCTCAGTTCGCCTGCAGCCGGAGGCATCATGTTGTCAGGTTATCCTCAATCTGTCTGTCCGTCCAGAATACATTTTTTTCGAATGGGAGGGTAGGGCAAGAAAAGGAGTAATCAAAGCCAATCAAAAAAATTGATTTTTTTTCCCGGGAGGGGGGGGGCAGGAAGGGGGTGAAAACAAATTTGAACAAAATAGTAAGGGGTCAAAGCAAATTGTTTTTTTTGTTTTAGATGGGTGGGGGGTCACAACAAATTTGAACAAATAAGTAAAGGGAAATTTTAACAATTGATTTTTTTCAATAACCTCTTCGGATTCCATTGTTTTTAGTTGGGTATGGGGGGGTCACAACAAATTTGCAAAAAATAAGCATGGGGGTAAAGGCAAATTTTTAACATTTTTTTTTCAGTAGCCTCTTCAGATTTAATTATTTTCGGGTGTTTCAAACGAGTGTTTTAATTTATTTTTATTATTTAAATTGTTTTTTTAAAGCATCTTCGAATTTATTTTTTTGGTGGGGGGGCATGTTGGTCAAAAGGATATTTGTATTTATATTGACTGTCTTTTAAAAAAATATAGGGCATCTTTGGTTTCAATTTTTTTGGGGTTGGGGGGGTACGATGTAGGTCAGAGGAATATTTATTTTGACTGTCTTTAAAAGAAAATAGGAGAAGAAGCGCTAACAACGGAGGCATAGTCATCGACGCCTGCGTCGATACACCTTTCTAGTTGGTTAACAAACCATAGGGACACCTGAGGCGGTTGTACGTGTGGAGGGCCAGAATTGGCCATGCCTGTTTACTGTATTTGACATGGTCCGCCGCCGCCCCAGCTATTTGTTTTCAAAATAGCTACTGATCTATCAACTTGTGCTTCCATCACACCACTGGCAAATCCTTTTAGTGACATTGTGATCCCTATATCATCGACCTTTTAATTAGTACGGCTACTAATGAAGAAATGCTCGTTAGCGCATTCTAGGAAAAAGCTTCCATCAGATCTTTTAATTTGGCAAATAATATTCAGCTTTTGGGGGAAAACAATTACAAACTGGCTGTTTAGCGACCATTTTTAAATACGAGTAATTTTGTGATATTTACCTAACTAAAAAAACAATGCAAAATAGCTGGACTATGAGTATAAAACAACCCACGACAATTTTTGCAGAAATAAATTTCAAAATGGCCGACTGGCGGCAATGTTTAGTCTGTTTAATTATCGCAGAAATATTGCATGATAGCTAAATCGGTAATAGGAAATAAAATGTCTAGTATTACACAAAGCCAATTCACATAACAATTTTATATAAAATGCTGAGTGTTTACATTTTGCTCATTATCTCAGAGACCTTGCATGATAGCTATAGCGTTAATAATAGGTGTTACACAAGAATAACACATGACAAATTGTGCTGATATAAAATCCAAAATTGCCGACTGGTAGCCATTTTGTTTCAATTTCTCTCATTATCTCAGAATCCTTGCATGATAAACTGTACTGTGCTATACGTCTATAACTCTTGACAAAGAGTGCTGATTATTAGTTATGCTAGAATTTTTTTAAATGATTATACAGAAACCTGGCATGCTAGTGTAATGAGTATAAAACCAAAACTACGTATTTACAGAGCATTTAAGACTAATTATCCCCGGGCTTGAGAATTATATAGCTTTTAATCTTTCCATCAGGAAATATCTTATTTAGCTAATTTAGATGTGATATTCTTCCATGATAGTTGAGACTGGTCGTTTCAGAAATCAGCCACTCCATCAGAGAAGATGTAGGCCAATGTTGTGACCAATAATCTTTAGAAAATGAGCTGCATTTGATTTTACATTGCTCGAGAGACGACAGAGCCAACTTGGAAATGGTCCTAGTGTTTCTGCGTTTAGATGTGTTTTTGCAAGTGCCCAACTGCTCCTCGTATACAAAGTTATAGCTATATTTTAGAGTGACTTAAATCCCATTGGGCTGGGTGTTAAAACTGTAGTATTGATGTTTCATGTAACAAAATAATTGTAACACAAATCACTATAATAAAAAAATCGTTCTCGTTGTAATTATATTGTAGGCGTGGAATTGGTCGAGATCGCTGTATTTGTCCAGGATTAGTCTGGTGCGGTATGTCATTTTGGCCATTTCTGCTGCCAAAATTGATTTTATTGTTTTTATGGCTTCATTAGGGGTCAAATAAGCCAAAAATATTGGGGTTCAATTTTTCCCGCCCCTCAACCTCGTTTTGTGGCACATTCAAAATGGCCGCCATCGAAATCACATATTTGGCCATAACTTGACGATTTTGATGTCTATGCCCATGTTTTTGGGTATGAGGAATCCAATAGTGCCCATACAAAATGTGTATGTCTTGTAGATATTTCGAAAAAAAATATAAAACACATTTTTCATGCGTTCTTTGTCATTTTTTGGCGTGAATATGAAAAAACTCAAACTTTCAAATAATTATTTTGGAAGCGCTACTTAGAATGTATTATATATAAACAGCACATTGCTGATGGTTTCGGAATGGTAGGTGTTTCGTTGATGGACCCTAAATATTCCACCAAGAAGTGATACAAGTGATAGCGTAGAAACCGAGCAACTTCAATAACGATGTTTGGTACATTTCCTTAATTTGCAAATGAACATTTTGCAACAGTCACAGAGGAAAATTGATAAAACTAATGTGTCTTTTGAGAAGTAGATAGAAGGGATGAAGGTCCGATCGAAATTTAAAAAATAATACAAAATGAATACAAAATTGTGAGCAAATTGTGCGTTTCAGCAATATTTCATGTGCTGTCAAACAAATGATCAGAATCAATTCTCACGATCATTGCGATTGTGATCCATCCCATCAGCAAAATTATTGGATTTTCAGATTTGTTTCTTTAAAATTCCTAAACAATGCACAAGAAAAATAAAATAGGGGGTTTTAATTCATCATAGCCCATGAGAGATATCCCCGTTTAAATTTCAGCCATAATTTGACATATTCTCCCAGATGCAGGAGCTACTCTGAGATCAACAATTTCGTGAAACAATCAATTTAAATACTGACAGTTAAATCTCCGCGTCAAGGCAATATTCTAAAGAGATGCAAAGCGAGTATTACCAATTAATATATAAATCTGTAACCTAACAACGATGCCCGGCCGGGCAATGATTACAGTCTCTGTATCGCGTATACCTACAAACTCTGTTATTGCGGAATAGATTGGATTACCACAGCTGACATTTATGTAGATTACAACAAGCATTCAATGGCTTGGTTCATCGAAAAGACAATGAGGTTTAGGTTTAAATCTAGTGATTTTGATTTATATATTAACATATTGACAATTTTTAAATTTCAAAATGGCCGACTGTCGTTCACAATGACACAAGCCACACTACCTAGTTTGATTGTTATATAACCCACTGTTGCATTTGTACAGGAGTCGTCTGCAACGCTGAGCATTTTAACTATATTTGGTACTACTGCAGTCTTATTTGCATCAATATTTCTTGAGCTCAATAACAACCCTTGGTGCAGGGGAACTAAGACATCTGACAGGAATGAACATGCTATATTTCACTTCCCACACATTTTGTTCTAATGGTGGGAGGTTTGGCCATCTGATAAAGCAGGTCTTGTCTCCCTTTAACATGTGGTTAGCCCGGCTCTCATAAGGTGTAGCTCATGTAGGTGAACATATCCCATTCTAGATTTTTAGACAAGAATAGTTGCCACCGTAAAGCTGGAATTATCATTAGCTGATTAGGCCAGAAGATTAGTACACTTGACATACAAAATTCGTTCATGCTTCCAAGGCTTCCAATGTACGAATTTAGGGAGGGAGAGGGAGACTGTCACGTCATTCATGCACGCATCCCGGGTTTGAACCGTGCTGATCTCGCAGGGGTCTTTCAGAGAAATATCCTTGTCTATTCCCCCTCAATGTGACTAGGTGATCACAGTTGCGGCCTCGTCGAGTTCAAGTTGAAACTAGTGTGGTGACGTTAATTTACAAGCTATTTAAAGTAACAATATATGTGGATATAATCTGTTTACGTGTGAATCTAATGTTACTTTCACAGACCAGTTAAGAGATATTACACAAGATGCTTCATCATCACAGAAACCAACCAACTTTCAAGAGGTACACTTGAATGCCTTTTCATATGTGTGCTCAATAGATAGATATGTTATCTAGCAAAAAGTGGTAAAGATATTTGATCATCTGCGACGAGCCCATGTACAAAGCTTTCAAAAAACCTATTTCAAGAAGAAATATGCCAAAATTTTCGACAAAGTTACTGAGCAATATTAAAACTGATTTGCAACAAAGTAAAAGCTTCCACCGACGGTGAATGAACATACCCAAGCATATTCTGTTGTGTATAGCATTGTGGCATTACAAAAAAATATTACTTTTGGACTACTCTGGTGCAGTACATATTTAATCTAATTATGCCTCAAATCACCAATTACTCAGTTAATGCAGCAGTATTAGATTCAGTATTTGTCAGTATTTGACCAGAATATATTATTTGGTAAAAATCACACCAGTTGAGGAATGACCCTCCTGTTAGTGTATTCTTTGCAGAGAGAAAGTAAATTCACCTGTCCTGGAGAAATTAGTACAAGCTCAACTCATTAGAGTTTTAGACACACGACCTCTGGTCACGATAAGGCGTTCTAGAGTATGCTCCCAAGAGTAGAATTAACCCAGAGAGAGACATCATTAACCATAGTACCCAGTGCCGACTCCACCAAATGATAGGCCCGAGGTGGTTTTTGTATTACTATTTTGTCATGAAGCATCCCTTGTGTAATCACTCACACGTGATCCGTGGACTGCCAATAAAGCGGTCCTAGATTTAGGCCTATTTTTGGGACATCTTACAAACTTCTGACTTCATGAGCTACTCTCATGGTTTGATAATTGTGTCACTTGCATCAATCTGCAGAAAACTCAACTCAACGGAAACCAGTTCTAAACAACTTGGTTTGGATGACAATGTACATACATATTACTTAGTAAAAGTGTTCATCAGTTTTTCCAGCAATCTTGACTTCTGCCTTTCTAGAATGACTTCTCGCAGGTTATCTAAATTTTCAACCACTTGAAATTTTGTCTCGCGGGCATTATCACTTTTTTACCGGATAACATATTTATCTACTACTGAGCATACAATATGCAAACACATTCAAGTGTATCTGTTAACATGACTGGGTTGGTTCAAAATGTATTTCTGTTTTCTGTTCTCTTATTATGAAACATCATTTGTAATATTTCTTAATTTAATGATCTGTGGTAGGCTACAAGGCGTCTCTTGTAAACAGACTATCTTTGATTATGTTGTCCAGTTACCCTTTTCTTGTATTTAGATTGGAACTGATTTACTGATACCTAGGGGTACTGGGATGATTGCTAGTAGTAGTACTTTTCGCCCCCATCCGGGGAGGGTCATTAGGGATCTGTTTCGTCTGTTGGATGCTGTGTACGGCATTGTACGGAAGCACTAGTCTACAGCAATCATCCAAGGGCAGCTGCAGCTTCCTCGTATCTGGCTATAATCTTCTGGCGGATTGCCAGTAGCGTACCCTGGTTCCTCCGCTCAACAGCGGAGCCAATGCAGCACCCGTGTCAGTGCTGGCGCTGATGTAGGCCGTGGTAGCCTTAAATAACTGGCAATAGCGTGTTTGACATTAGGTCTCTCACGTGGGATGAATGGAGTTACCCAGAGGGAGTGATCCTTCCTATTGATACTCTGGGGACTATCCGACCCGAGGATAGCAGAGCTGCGCAAAATGCCACAGAGTTTCATCAATAAATTGTACAGCGAAACTCAAGTCTCCGGCCGTCTGGGGGTATATCCCCTAGACATGCCCAGAACCCCTTATCGGGCGAGCGAAGGAAAACGCTCTCAATAACCCACCATGTCCTATCACCCCCACCCTCACATCATCATCTGTACATCATTCATCTCATCAATTGACTACAACGTTTTTATCGTATTATAATGTCACTTAAAAGACCTTTTGTGCCGAAAAGTGACGTAAAGCAATGATTTACTACTACTACTACTACTGATACCTAGCGAAACATCTTAGTGGTTGTGAGTTGCTTGTTTCTTTCCCATAAGAAAATGAACCAAGTCATTAAATGTTTGCTGTGATCCTCTAAGGTAATGGCCCTATCCCCTCCAATTATGGCTGGAATCTATACTCTGATATCTCTCATAGGCTGTGATAAATTAAAATTCCCCCATTTATTTGTTATTGTGCATCATTCATGGATTTAGGAAAAAAAAAGATATAAAAATCCAATAATTTGATGGATGAGATGCTCCATAATTACCCACCAAGATTAATTCTGGTCATTTGTTTAGCAAATAATTATGAAACATTGCTGAAACGCACAATTTGCGCACAATGTGTGCTAATTTTATTTTATTTCTAATAACATTGACCCATCCCACCCACTTTTCAAAGTTATCAAATGTGTTTTGTAAAAGACACATTACCGTCAATATCAATAATCCTCTGTGACTGTTGTAAAATGTTTAAATGAAATAAATGCATCAAACATCGTAATTGAAATAGTTCAGTTTTTACAATTGCTTTACGTCACTTTGGTCAACTATTTGGGGTCCATTAACGGAGCACCCATTATTCAGAAACCATCAACAATGTACTGCTTATCATAATACACACTAAACAACGATCAGTGTTTGAATTTTAGTTTTTTTCGAATTCGCGAAAAAAAATGACCGAAAACGTATCAAAAATGTGTTTATCGTCAATTTCAAAATATCTAAGAGACATCTACATTTTTTATGGGCACTATTGGATTCCTCGTACCCAAAAACATGGGTATAGACATCAAAATAGTGACTCTAGCTATGCCAGGGCCCAAGTTATAGCCAAACATGTGATTTCGATGGTCGGCCATTTTGAATGTGTCATAGAACGAGGTTGAGGGGCGGGAAAAATTAAACCCCAATATTTCTGGCTTTTTTGACCCCTAATAAAGTCAAAAAAACAATAAAATGAATTTTGGCAAGAACTTTTAATTTTAGGCATATTTCTGACATACCGCACCAGACTAGATCCACAAGTTTGAAACTCAATAAAAATAGTCAGACCAGACACAGTTTTCTACATTTTTAATGCTATTTTTCTGTTAGATTGGATTCTTGGGAGGTAAGTTTGACTTGTCTGCTCTGCAAAATTCCCCGCGAAAAAAAATATTAACGCTTTAGTCCACGAACCGTACAAATTTAATAAGAAAATGTATTTTCATATTTTTTTCAAAGAAATAATGTCAGGAAAATCTCTATATCAAGAGATTTATAGTAGCAGACATAACGTATGTAAATACATACAAAAATCCTAAGTCTATAAAATTACACGAGATTAATAAAAATCTTCATTTTTGAGCAATTTTTTTCAATACATGTATGTATAATAATTTCGAGTTTTGCAATGGCTAGACAAAATTTATGTCACATTTAAGTTCATAACCATATTCTGTGATGTTCGCTTGAATTTTCGCAAGCTGGTGAGAGAGTTAAAACACCGCTACCATAAAGTGAAGACAACCCGAGCATATAGAGCTCAGTTCAATTACCACATTTAAAAATCTGGCAAATCAGTGGAAGACTAAGCGTCTGATTTTAGGGGTTGTATGACAAAGCTCGTTAAATTGCGATTGATCCACCCCTCGTAAGGATCTTCTCAGAAGACAGGATCCTAGACGAGACAAGTGGAGTGCTGTAAGAAACCAAAACATATTTATGCAGCTGTGTATGAAGTGGTAAATTTTGGTAAAACCAAGAAACAATTCATTGATTCTGCACGTCACGAACAAGCACAACAAGTGCCCAATGTCTGCAACTCTTGCAATGATAACAACAATGAGGTCAAAGATACCGGCTCAGTTTAGAAAAGCTATGCACTGAAGAAAATAGAAGATATTCTCTCGCAAATGCAAAATACATATGAGATTGGCGTGTCCATAAAGGTATATCCCAATTCCAAGTTGCACTGAAACTCTCAGACAAGCCTCGCTCCAAAAATACCTGTTGTGTGTTACCGATGTGGTAATCAAGGTCACTATGAACGAGAATGTGATATTCATGCATGCTGATCAAGCTGGTACTATGTGTATATAGAAGTGCTTTTCTCCTCCATATCTCCATCAACTTTTCCGACGGGAATAAATAACTCCTTTTAATTCATTCTCCTGTTAATTCTCTCGTTATTGTAGTCTAGACATTCAATAGTGCACACAATCCCCAAGCGGAGTACGACGACCTAACGCCATGCGGCTTGGCCCTGAGCTCGAGACGGAGCGTCCGTTCGACTCAGTGGCGGCGAGATAAGTGAAAGCGCGCTCGGCTGGACGCGCGCTCGATTAGCGGCAGAGGCTATTCAGAGCAAGGCTGCGCGGGCACCGCCACTCGTCAGCGGTCGGAAAACCAGAGCAGTCCCGAACGGGTGAGACGCTATCCCCACATTACCCCTGGGTTAAGTGTAAACGTATGAACCAAACCAACTTGTGGGTACAGCGCGGTTCGTCATTCCGTTTGGGAAATGCACAAAACCAAAATACAGTAACCAAACAGTCAAACAGTCAGTTGTGAAAATACAGCGTGGGTGGTTGGTAAACGTCGCAGGCGCAGCATAATGAATTAATATTTAATAATTATATCCTGGTTTCCATCCTCTTAACACCATTGTTCCTTGTTTTTATGTATTATGCTGCTGCGCTACGGGTAACGGCCAAGTTACCCAACCGATATAAATCTAATTAATACATTCAGTACTGAGTAAGAAAATTACTTCTGTTAGTAATTTAAATAAGTTACATTTCACATTATTATCAACTTGGGGACAGAGTCTCCAAGTTTTTAGTTTGACTTTCAAGACAAACGTCTGTCGTTAACTTCCGCTTTACATCTGTTCTGCCTGTGCAAAGTCAAAAGGCATTATCTGCTCCCTGGTAAACTAGGCATTTACTGCTTCTTAGCTGGCTCCTCTTGCCATGGCGCTACCAAAAGGTCGTATTTGCTAATTTGTAAATCATCTATATACTTCCTTTACGCTGATACACTGCCTCCTTCTTGTTAGTAACAGCATGTTCAATAGACAGTATCTGCACACTTGTGAAATAAGCAGATACTTGGTTTTGCTGCCAGCAGAAGCGTCCTATGTCATGCTTGTTCTAGGCGGTCAACATAATGCACTGACCCAATGTTGGTTAAATGTTGTGCCATCATTTATAACACTGTTCCAACATTAAAGTAACACTGTGTCAGTGTATCAAGTTGACTGTGCCTCCCGCCATTAGGCTAACATTGTGTCAATGTCTCGTGTTTGCTGTGTGGCTGTGACCAGGTGACACCAGAGAGGCTGATTCACGTGGCCGGCAGTCTGTGGTGGAGGGGTAGCCTCCACCCACCCTCTCTCCCACAACTGACATCTAGAGGAGTGTTATGCAATATAGAAGTTAGGTCTTGGCTAAGATATCTATCTTCAATAATATCACATTTTGTATTATTAAAAGTAGATTTTTGGCCTTAATTAATATAATTTATACATTTCTAGTGTGTAATACGACTGAATAATGTCTTTTTTGCACTAGTGTGTAATACGACTGAATAACGTCTTTTTTTGCAATGCCCGCTCATACATCATTTAGTTATCAGCGCCAACGCTGTCTGGCAAAAGCAAACGGCAGTAACTGCGTACTACGAAAGTATACTGTTACTGCTGTTTGCCGAATTGTAATTGCAGTTTGTGCTCTGATCAAGACCATGATCTGCTTCTCCAGCGAGAGAAGTCGTTCAGCCAATGTTGTTTTTTTGTTGGGCCAATGTAATGGACGTCAGGACAATATTAAATATACATTGTGGAGTGCCTGGCGTTTTTGCAAGTGGTGACGACGCACTCAGTCCTGTTGATGTCATCATAGGATGTGATGATGTTCTCGTAGCTCTATCGTATATTGCCGGTTAGTAACCGCGGTTTATCACTGGAAATATGTTTGGTAAAATAGCTAAAAAATCGACAGGTGCAGTTTATAACCAGACATTCTGTGTGAGCCATGACGATTTCCGGTGAAAATAAGAGTGTTTGCCGGGTCTGGCAACCAACTGACAGACAGGGTAGGCCTATCGTCACCGGCATTGGTGTGAGCTTTGACACTTGACTATGAAGTCAATTACCCATCTGCGTCCCAATGTGAAGAATAATAATAATATGGACTATATGCAAGCAAATTTAACTAATGTAAATCATGTAAATTGAAACATACTTGTCGGCTGAAAGCAGAAATAATTAGTTCTAAATGGTAATGAAATTTCACGATGGTAGATGATTTTAAACGTCACATATAATAGAAATATCACGTTATACTGTTATTGTCCATAGGGCTGAGATCGCCGTCATAACAGTCTAATTGGAGCTGTAGAAGTACAAAGCGAAGAGCGGCGATGGTGCCGGGGAAAGCTAATAGGCATTAACTGTTCACTTGTGATCACTTGTAGTTACTGCCTTTTGGCTTTGTAAAACGTTATACTACTACCCCAGCGTCTAAGACGTTGGGCCGACGTTGTTTAAGTATTATACAAATGTTCTGTGTTTACTGGGACAGTTGTCCACCAGGTGCTGTTCTCTTGGTAGACACAGCCTGTGGGGATGTTATGTGGGTCCACCGGTAGGGTGAACGGCGAGAACGCCTAACATTCACCAACTTATTAATAACTTCATTCTTTCCCCGTCAGGTCGACGGTTCCGATTGACTTCACAAAATTCCTCTTCAGTTCATTGTATTTATTGGTCTAGACACAAAACATTAGCAATGCACAACCCCGCGCACGACACGTCCCTAGGCTAACTCCGAGCGGACGACCTGCAACACGTCTGCAGTCGTCAAGAGCTAGACTACAAGTGTGGGAAAAAGCTATGACCGCATGGCAATTGGATTTATGCACACGGCACTGGAGTACTGAAACGAGGCAGTCATTTCACTGTCTCTCCGCGTCCGGGGAGACCGGGGCGACTGTCACGGTAATCGAGCGAGGCAGGGTTCCTACAAGCCGGCCGATATTGGGTTTAACCTTCATAACCCCCTCGATCCCCTCGAACCATCACCCACAACCCTCGACAAACAAGTCCCTCGACCCACAACCCCTCGATCCACAACCCCCTCCACCCACAACAACATATTTTTTATCCCATTAGATGGTAACCAAATAGCTGGCAAGGTCGCAAGTCACAGCCCGAAAATGGAAACGAAGTGTCAGACAGGCTAGTAACCAAACATTTATACTTCAAGTAGGCCTATTAGGCCCTATAGGGCCTATATCGAGAAGTTCCCACGTTCAAAAGTTCCCACGTTCCGAGAACTTCAAGTCACCATGCATATTGTGACGGTCAAGCCCTTGCCTGGTGTAGGTTAGGATGGACCGTGACAGCCGAGCGGTAAGCTGTATGAATTGTGGGCAAGGGAAAAACCGTCAACTCTTGGTTACTTTTAAAGATAAGTATAAATCTCATAGAAAGCGCACTTTAACCATATTTCACAGAAATAATCCAGAGATATCCAAATATGAATAAAATGAATCCAAATGGGGTGATTTGAATTAAAGACGGCTCATATGGTCATCACCAAATATAGACAGAGGTGATGACCAATCTCAATCAAGTCTTTAAAGGCAGTAAAAACAATTCCACTTATACATGGAAATGATCACTTTATTATTTGATCAACTATACATGGGCAATAAACTATAACCACTATAACATACTTCATAACTTCACATACTTTACAATATGAAGCAAATATATCAGACATCAATTAACAGGACATTTATTAGGTAATCTGATAAATTCAAAGGAGTGACATTTCTCTTAATATAATTATGTGGACAACTTTGTGTTGTCACAAATACACAAAACTGGTATCGCACTAGTCTTGGGCGACTATTATTGTCAGATACAGACTCAGTTTCTGACCTGAATCTAGATCGGGAGTAAAATTACCCGTAATCTCAATGGACAACCTTTGTGTTGTCCACAAAGACATAAAACTAGTATCGCACTAGTCTTAAATGTGACTAATCAGAAAATACTCAGTTTCTGACCTGAAGAGCAATCGGCTACTCTATAAATATATAAGCTCTCAAAGTTCTGAGGTACTGTGCCTTTGGCGCCGATTTGATGCCAGCCCGGTGTTCAGCACTCGTGTCCCACCAGTACAGTGTCCAAACGTGCACTAATTCCCAATTAGCCAGTGGCACACTTGTCCCTGATGTACCAAGCTACTGCAACTACCAGCTGATCCCTCAAACCTCCCAATGACTACAGACCTATCAAATCCTCACTAACTCATTTACTAAGTGTACACCAATCTTAACAAACAATTATACTCTCACAGTGCTTAACTTGCTGTGGGAGATTTATACCATAACATTTAATAATAGTTGAAACAAGAGCTTAATAAGAGTAACATAGCTACTCTTAAGCGAGTGTAATTGTGGCAGTCAAACAGATTATTTGGCTGTATTTACACTCTCATAATCATATATATAAAATATATATAAGTCTAGGTTAAACTGTCAGATTGCTGACCTAATGTAGTTAATAGCACTGTTTGGACTTTATAATACTAAATTAGAACTTATAGAAGTTTAGACCTAGGACAAAAGTGGCCGCACTGACTATGGTGTATAAAAGACAAAGATGCACTTATTGTGTACTAAACATAGTATGATCTATGGACATATAAAAAAAGGGCAAGTTATCATAGACATAGATGTGAGCTCTGCTCAAAACACCTCAGTAAGTTTCAATTGTAAACTAAGCCTATGTGCTTGTACTGGCACACAACACAATACTGAACAAGATTAACTATATTGGAGAGACTTAGTTGTATAGTCAACTTATGGTTGACTACACAGGACAGGGAGTGGGACAGGGTAGCACTGTACAGTAGGGCTGAGTTTTAGCTGCAACCCTGCAGTACAAGTAACAAGTCCAACTAGGGCCTCCATTACTCTGCTGTTGAGTAGGACGACGAGATGCATACACCTCCAGCCGTCCGACTGGAGAGGGCTGTGACTCGCGGCTATTTATAGGAAAGCCCGAGAAGCGGGGGGTGGAGACTGAATGTGGATGTCGCGAAACATGCTTAGCATCCAAAAATAAGGTTCTATAAGCTGATAATTTCACCCGACTATTTAATTACATTCGCGTAGATTAACTGTATAAAATTATATTTATTGCGTGGCGATAAACTTTGTCTACTACACAATATCAGCTGGACAAAATAATCAGACAGGGATGGGAGGAAGCTGTCATGGCTTCCTAAAAATAAACGTGGGCGAGTTAGTTACCCCGAAATTACAATCAATCTACGATTGATTGGAAATAAAACATATATCAAAATCTACCTTGTACCTTCAACAATTAAATTACTTAAAATGTAAACATTGCCTTTCGCCGAAAACATGTTTAAGAGGAGACAATTTGTGAATTTTGTAAACTTAGTCAAGCGTAACTAATTCTGCCACTGCCAAAAATCAACATCCGGCAGTGATATCGAATGACTTCGTCCCATCGCGATCTCGCTTAGTCAGTTCATCACGGTTATAATCAGAACAAGACTAGCTGATCAAAAGAAAGGGAATAATTTAGTACTGAAGGGTTATTGAAGGAAGAAGGTAGACTTCTACAAAAGTACAAATCCCATGGTCGTCAAACCACCCTCTACTCAGCGTCAGCGTCCTCGCGGACAACAATTCTGACAACCTCGTCAAGGTGGGAGACACGGAAAGTACTCGTTAATTCATAAAAATAGAGGGCAGTAGTGTCAAAAATAATATAAAATATTATACCCTATCTAGTATAAAACATGTTGACCTGAAGAAGAATCACATAACATTAACATAGTATCAATATAGGGCCATCACTCGAAAAGAACAAATTATGACATAAACATGGCCTGAAAGGCGCGAATATAGTATCATAATAAACCTGTACAGAAAATTCCCTTATACATAAATTCTGATTATCACATTATGAATACATACCTTACAGAACACATTATCAATACATAATATTAATTATTAACCAGTCATGTTATGCGTATTTGTATACCAAGATTAGTGTCTATACAAATAATTATGTCGCATACAATATCGGTTCAAGAGTCTGCGCCGCACTTGTAGAAAAAAAATGTCACTAATAGTAATAGTAGTCGGTTCTGCACTGGTATGAAGAATGTCACTGTTCTTGCTGCTGTTTCACAAGCTCATTGCACACGAGTCGTGTATAAACTAAAAAAAATTAACTTAAAAATGTTCTTTAAAGTTAGCGGAACACTATTGTAGCTGTCGGGGCTCACTTTTTTTCTCTTCACCATTGATGTTGTTGTAATAGTGAAGTCAGCAAAGGAGGTGGTTACCACATTCCATGCAACTGGGTAGGGACAGGGGCACAGTAGCATAGGTGGTAAGACTGCAACTGGATTCCTGGATGAACGCCGATACATGTGTTCCTTCCAGAGCCACTCGGCGGTTGTCGCGTCATCACCATCTTTCCCGTCACGTACTTCCCAGACACTTCACCAACGGGTCAGTTGATCATCAAATTTGGCACTTTGTTGGATCAAAAATTGCAATTTGACTGTTCTCTGAAAATATAGAGAAAGTGAGTGGTCGATCAAATTATAAGCAAATAAGGCGGTATTTAATTTATAAGGTGGTCGTTCCCACTCGACAACATTTTATGCTGGAGTGGTCGATCCAGGAGGAAATAATCAACAAAAATATGGTATAGCAGAAATAAATTTGGCCATTCCCTCTCACATTTCGATGTTAAATGAGCGGTCAGTCCAACAATTTATTTCTAAGGCTATGTAATAAATTTATTTGGAATTAAGTTATGTGTCTGTTTAGGACAGTTGAGGTAGGACTACTAAGACAAGACACAGGTTTGCAAGGAGTAAGACAGTCTTTGAACAGAAATCAAGAGTTAATTCCTGAAAACAGTAGCTATCCCAACCATATGTGCTAACCCACCATTTGTTGTTCACATGAAACCTGGGCTTTTCACTGGCTGCTAGATTGCATGTGTCTGGATGACCCTCTACTCGGTCAGAGTCTACGTTTTGATTTTTGAAAGAATAAGTAGCACAATAGTTACTACTATTCCTGAGTAAACCCAACAGCATCAACAGAAGTTGAACTATTCCCATCACTGTACCCTCTACATGAAGCTCCTCTGGCTGGAAATGCTTATATTTGGACACACAAGCTATTGAAGTGTCCAATTTAGCAACTTCAGGAGGTTTAATCTCCACATCTGATGACAGAATTGTCATTCCGATGGTAGGTACAGATTCTACGATGCTAACTGTAGTACATATATGTGGTTTTATTACTTCTATGGCATGTAAATTGCTAGAAGTTACAGTAATTACACACTTTTCTGTATGTAAGGTGTGAATGTCCAGGGCAACAGTCTCCTCATCCACAATCAATTCTTTTAACACTTCAGAATGTGCTACTTGTTGTGTGAGTGGAGGGGCTACCAATTGGTCTTTTGGAAAGGTCTCTGATAGAATTATACTACTTTGTGATGGCTGAGTAGTAATCACTACAGGGTGGTTAACAATATCTTCCACACCAGGATAACGAATTGATCGAGGTGGAGGTAATAGTTCAATGATCTCCATTTGAGTCCATCCCTCAAGGGAGGCCACATTCTCTAGCATATTATGGTACACTTGCCAAGCTTCTCCTGTAACAGGTGGTGGCCGTGTGTAATGACTGCGAGTGCTGGAGTGCTTAACCTTCTGGCACACGGTGCGATTAAGAAAATCACCTGAGCATCGAGTGTCACTTTCAACATGCTGGAATTCATTAAAAGTTGGTCTACATAATGATAGTTGGTTTCTCATTGCATGTGGCTCATCACTACAAATATATTGTGGAGGATTAGATCTCCGACAGCTATAATGAGCCGGATCAGGACCAGGATGTGCAGCAGCATATCTCTCTATTGTAGCCAGTATTCTGGTATAAACAGGATCTGGTACAGGTTGTGTCTGCCAACTAGAATGATTCGGGCTACTTGATGCACACATAACTGAATCTTGCAGGCCCTGCATTAAATCTGTCAAATTAGTTTTCATTCTTTCACCAAATGTGAAAATTGCCTGTTGCAACTTCTCAGTCTGTACGCTAAACAAGGCCGCCAAGTCATCTTGGTTTTCACTGATACATGACTGTGGAAACATTTCAGAAAGAGGGGTGGATGGTGCCTGGTTATAGGCCAACCCGCTGGGTTGTGATACAACTACCTCAGTCTGAATTTTCATTTTCATATCAGCTTCACTGCTATCCTCAGCAAGCATAACATGTTTATGCTGGTAATGCAACATCTCTTAAAATTTGATTTGTCAAAATAAGGTATGACTCTATGAAAGCAATTAATTGCTAACTAGTATAATTGCTTGGGCCCGCATTGGCTGTTTATGATGACAAATATCACAAATATATTTGGATCAAGTCACTATCTATAACTCACTACTAACTATATGTGATATTAGTGCCTTAATTAGGGCTTGCAATAAAAAAATCTGCAAAGTACTTTTCTTTAAGCACAACAATTTCTCGCAATGTATATCTACTCAAATACTGGCCATCGACATCACTTTAATGTGTCATAGGACCTGGTATGAGTATTCTGAGAGCTATACACTTATATAGTGAATGATTTATTTTCAAAGAGACCCAAGATTTTTAAATCTCAATTTTGCAATGTCAATATTCTTGAAATAAATTTGTGTATTTGTGCAAAACTCAAATTAGCAGAGATTTGATCACTGGATCAGCGAATTATTAATCGCTAGCCTCTGACAACAGACAAGAGTGTCACGTGGTGCGATCTTGCAAAATTTTTTATTCAATAATTATATTTTTCAAAAACATATATCTTAGCATGGGCTTGATCACAGGATCAGCAAATTACAAATTTGCCAATGCCACCTGGCTAACACCAGAAAAGAGTGTCACATGCATTCTGACCTCAGAGATTATATCTCTGACACCACACGCTCATATCGTCGTATGCACGCATCACGATTGACCAGATTTATCAGCCGTTTCCACGTGAGTTTCAAGTCCAGCGAAGTGGGATTGGCAAATTTATAATAAAATTTGTGATTTCTAAATTTGCTGATTCAGCGATCGAACCCCTGCCTAAATTATATTTTAATGTGTAATGTAAGAATCCCACTTCTGACACCAGAAAAGAGTGTGACGGTCAAGCCCTTGCCTGGTGTAGGTTAGGATGGACCGTGACAGCCGAGCGGTAAGCTGTATGAATTGTGGGCAAGGGAAAAACCGTCAACTCTTGGTTACTTTTAAAGATAAGTATAAATCTCATAGAAAGCGCACTTTAACCATATTTCACAGAAATAATCCAGAGATATCCAAATATGAATAAAATGAATCCAAATGGGGTGATTTGAATTAAAGACAGCTCATATGGTCATCACCAAATATAGACAGAGGTGATGACCAATCTCAATCAAGTCTTTAAAGGCAGTAAAAACAATTCCACTTATACATGGAAATGATCACTTTATTATTTGATCAACTATACATGGGCAATAAACTATAACCACTATAACATACTTCATAACTTCACATACTTTACAATATGAAGCAAATATATCAGACATCAATTAACAGGACATTTATTAGGTAATCTGATAAATTCAAAGGAGTGACATTTCCCTTAATATAATTATGTGGACAACTTTGTGTTGTCACAAATACACAAAACTGGTATCGCACTAGTCTTGGGCGACTATTATTGTCAGATACAGACTCAGTTTCTGACCTGAATCTAGATCGGGAGTAAAATTACCCGTAATCTCAATGGACAACCTTTGTGTTGTCCACAAAGACATAAAACTAGTATCGCACTAGTCTTAAATGTGACTAATCAGAAAA
Organism: Flabesymbios commensalis; assembly: GCA_964017125.1. Taxonomy (NCBI): domain Eukaryota; kingdom Metazoa; phylum Annelida; class Polychaeta; order Terebellida; family Flabelligeridae; genus Flabesymbios; species Flabesymbios commensalis. Next base: position 52,596,790 of record OZ024912.1, read on the forward strand.
TACTCAGTTTCTGACCTGAAGAGCAATCGGCTACTCTATAAATATATAAGCTCTCAAAGTTCTGAGGTACTGTGCCTTTGGCGCCGATTTGATGCCAGCCCGGTGTTCAGCACTCGTGTCCCACCAGTACAGTGTCCAAACGTGCACTAATTCCCAATTAGCCAGTGGCACACTTGTCCCTGATGTACCAAGCTACTGCAACTACCAGCTGATCCCTCAAACCTCCCAATGACTACAGACCTATCAAATCCTCACTAACTCATTTACTAAGTGTACACCAATCTTAACAAACAATTATACTCTCACAGTGCTTAACTTGCTGTGGGAGATTTATACCATAACATTTAATAATAGTTGAAACAAGAGCTTAATAAGAGTAACATAGCTACTCTTAAGCGAGTGTAATTGTGGCAGTCAAACTGATTATTTGGCTGTATTTACACTCTCATAATCATATATATAAAATATATATAAGTCTAGGTTAAACTGTCAGATTGCTGACCTAATGTAGTTAATAGCACTGTTTGGACTTTATAATACTAAATTAGAACTTATAGAAGTTTAGACCTAGGACAAAAGTGGCCGCACTGACTATGGTGTATAAAAGACAAAGATGCACTTATTGTGTACTAAACATAGTATGATCTATGGACATATAAAAAAAGGGCAAGTTATCATAGACATAGATGTGAGCTCTGCTCAAAACACCTCAGTAAGTTTCAATTGTAAACTAAGCCTATGTGCTTGTACTGGCACACAACACAATACTGAACAAGATTAACTATATTGGAGAGACTTAGTTGTATAGTCAACTTATGGTTGACTACACAGGACAGGGAGTGGGACAGGGTAGCACTGTACAGTAGGGCTGAGTTTTAGCTGCAACCCTGCAGTACAAGTAACAAGTCCAACTAGGGCCTCCATTACTCTGCTGTTGAGTAGGACGACGAGATGCATACACCTCCAGCCGTCCGACTGGAGAGGGCTGTGACTCGCGGCTATTTATAGGAAAGCCCGAGAAGCGGGGGGTGGAGACTGAATGTGGATGTCGCGAAACATGCTTAGCATCCAAAAATAAGGTTCTATAAGCTGATAATTTCACCCGACTATTTAATTACATTCGCGTAGATTAACTGTATAAAATTATATTTATTGCGTGGCGATAAACTTTGTCTACTACACAATATCAGCTGGACAAAATAATCAGACAGGGATGGGAGGAAGCTGTCATGGCTTCCTAAAAATAAACGTGGGCGAGTTAGTTACCCCGAAATTACAATCAATCTACGATTGATTGGAAATAAAACATATATCAAAATCTACCTTGTACCTTCAACAATTAAATTACTTAAAATGTAAACATTGCCTTTCGCCGAAAACATGTTTAAGAGGAGACAATTTGTGAATTTTGTAAACTTAGTCAAGCGTAACTAATTCTGCCACTGCCAAAAATCAACATCCGGCAGTGATATCGAATGACTTCGTCCCATCGCGATCTCGCTTAGTCAGTTCATCCCGGTTATAATCAGAACAAGACTAGCTGATCAAAAGAAAGGGAATAATTTAGTACTGAAGGGTTATTGAAGGAAGAAGGTAGACTTCTACAAAAGTACAAATCCCATGGTCGTCAAAATATGAGACCCACTGCAGTTAAATCAATTATATAATTGTTGTCAACAAAACTGTTAGGGGGCATTATTCAATCACCGGGCGGGGGAGAGGGGGGCTGGATTATTTATCCCCGACTAATTTCAACTCGTAGGGCTCGGTGACGCGTGGAGAAAAATGATTAGGCCAGCTAGTCCAGGTCTTGAAATATATTATTTATTTCATAAAGAGCCTGTCCGGGGTTTGATTTTAAAATACTCCCCCCTTCCCCCCGCCGATTGAATGGTGCATCACCCTCTAGAAATGTAAGCCTACCTTTAGGCCTATTCTGTGAAACACAGTCACGCCACCGAAATTCCTTTTAAATGGCTACTCGGTGAAAAAAATGCTACACAATGTAGCTCCGTGAGTGTGTGCTTTATAGATTATGACCCCAGTGTCAAGAACATGGGCGCTGTGGCTGGCATCAAAGCCAAAACACGCGCTGACACGGGAAATTCACCCAATGTTGTCTCAATACTGGGCCAGCATCTCCACAGCTGGCACAACATTGTCTGCACAGGGACGCTTTGACTTGTAAACGCGGCACGCATATATGAATAGGATATAGGTCTACCGACAGTGAATTTATTATGCCCTAGTCATTAATATAGGGGCTAATATCAAAAACACAAATTAGGCCTATGTTATAAATAAAAAGGGTCCACCAATAGGCCTTACACGATTATAAACTAAACCTAAATCACCCATTTTAAACGAGGTCGGGGGGGTAATTCGGAAAGGTTGTGGGTCGAGGGGGTTGTGGGTCGAGGGGTTGTGGGTTGAGGATCGAGGGTTGTGGGTCGAGGGGGTTATAAAGGTAACCCCGATATTGACTTGATGTTAGATTAATACAGTTGGGCTAGCGGTGTTTATGCGCATCTAGCATTTATGCAATGACGTTGAGCCTAACTTGTATGAAATTATACAAATTATGTTTTGTGTTTGCTGGGAAACTGATTTTTCGGCTATATAGACAATCACCAATGAATTAAAATATATGAAACCAAAATCAAATATAATAACAATACATTTGTGACTCGCCACGCGAGACGGTACCTCCCCGCGGCTTTATTCAAATTATTTATGACGTCATTTAAAATTTAATTTTAATTTTCACATAACTGAATTTAAAATATTATCAATTGAAAAAAAAACAATTTTGACAAAATTGAGCTTATGGCCGTTTAAGCGTGGCGGGCCTTCTGACAATCAGCCTTCTGACTAATCATCCTTACTGGTTTTCTGACTAACGGGCCTTCCGACTAATGGGCCTTGTGACTAACGGGCCTTCTGACTAAAAGGCGGACACCGGGTGGACGGATGGAAGGGTGAAACTATTTCCACTATCTCGGTATGTGCCCTATAGGCCTAGTGGAAATACAACACATTGAAAACAATGTATTATATATATGTGAAACATTTAGTCAGAAATAAACACATATCATTCGTTTTTTTCTCATTCCGAAACATAACATGGGTATCTTATAAGCTTAAATTAAAGTTCTTTGGACGTTATCTTGTGCCAAAGCATAAAGTATCCAATATGTCAGCTATAAATAATATTGACTTTAAGACAACCATTAAAGTTAAATCATATTTTGATGTTTTAAATTAGTCAAATAATAAATTATCGTCACTTGAACTGTCTGTCTCGTCTCTTGATGATATAATATTGTCATCCCCTAATAACTAGAACATCTGTATTATATGCACAAATGACCACATCATTATATAGTCCTACATTGTCAATTGCTTCTGTGCTACATAAGTGAGTTTTAACGACACATATGAAAATATATATACATATATGTATTTAAACCAATATAGCACATCATCAATGTCATACAAATCAATAATTGGAACCGTTTTGCTAATCAGCTTATAGATACCAGCAAGAATACATAGCACATCATCTTGATATCAGTAATCAGGTAATGTGTTTGTATATATGTCAGTAGCGGATCCAGCATAGGGCGTACCCGGCGTACGCCCCACCCCCCTTATTGGTGAAAATATTGCATTTGCATGCATTTTTTTGAATAAAGTGAAGCTAACAATCTTTTTTCAGCCAAAATGTGGCTTACTCCAGGCCGCAGACCAACAGGGCTCAATTTCAAATCATGTGTCTGGAGGGCAGTGTCACCTCATTCATATCACCATCCCCAGGAGGTTCTTCTGGCCCAGTTTAGCCTATATGTGAACAAATGTGGCGTAAAACCCCATTCATTTTATTTCATTACATTTTATAAAGCGAACTAACACCTGACTCGACGTTTGCTTGATAACATTACAGTAACATTGCAGCAAAGATTGTGTGAGTTGAGAAAGCCTTCATGGGTCTTTATCCTTGGGTCGATCTACTGTTAGTATTGTGATTTTCGTAATTTGCATTACGTAAGAGGGTGTAGTAAAAGTGCATTACGGTTACATGTGATAATGATGGATTAGGGCTGCTGTAGATTTCACGGCTGAGTAGGAAACATTAAAAGTTGATATTTTACAACTCCGTGACGATTTTGTTAGGCCTATTTAAGGCAGAAGAATTGAAATTAAAGAATAAAGACTTCGTGAAAATTCCTGGCTAACTTGGGCCTATTAAAAGACACAGAATAAATAATAATTGCACATCTACTCTTGTATGTACATAATTTTTACATTGTAGTCCTGTAAAAATGATTTTTTGTCAAGCATTTTATATTAGGTGCAGTGGGCCTACTTCAGAATGTGTGTAAAATCAGCAAAATGTATGATGGGAATCGAACATATAATAAATTATAATGATGAATGAGATATAAATATATACTACCAGCCTATACATATTTTATTTTCATGATAATGCAATTTAGAGCATAGATATACATTCTCTGACACACCTGTAGCTGATATTTTGCAATGCTGTTGACAAGTTTCAAGGCCCCTGGGCCTTTTGTTTTAATTATGCCAGGCCTGGCGAACTCATATTTACAAATTATGATTATTACGGTTTGTGTAGCTGGTCCCGCCATAGATGTCGTTAGGCGCCACTAAGGCGTGGACCATCTGCACGAAGCGTGTGGGAGTGTGGATTTTTCGTCCAACTCTAGTCTGTTTTACGGTTGCGTCCGGTACAATTGTGTCGCCATTGGCGATGTTCAAATTATTTTTAACATTCGATGTTTTGGTCGTGTAAAGGTACACGTGAATACGTTCGCAAACCCCGCTGCTCCCGTTAGCGCGGGAAACGGCGGGGGTTCGCGAATGCGGCGCTACATAAGGTTTGAATTGTTTAGGCAAATTTACTCTATGGGCTTGATGCTGTGAAGTAGTGGCCAAATTCTTACCAATTTTAACCGCGTCAGACCGTGTCTGTGTATTCGCTGTCGATTTAGCCCCGGGATTTAGCTCTCGTCCTGTTGGAATTCTGAGTGATAGCACTATTGGGTTTAATTTGGTGCTTCGGTGCCCTTGTAACTATCTCAGTAGTTTTAAAATTCGGCGTTTTTGTTTGCGTTTTACGCTGTGTCTCTGCACCTGTTTCAGGCTCGCATTCTAAGTGTACAGGTTTAACTCGGTCAAGGGAGACCGTTTTCACCTTGCCTTTTATCAGGATTTTCATGACTCTGCCGCTCCCTACGAGGACCTTATACGGGCCGTCGTAAGGGGCGGTTAGAGGCGGTGCAATTGCGATTCTTCGCAAAAATACATCTGAGCATGTGTCGATTTCCTTATATTAGAAAATGTTTTTCTGAGGTGAGTCGTGCGGTGGGCACAAACGGAGACGCGACATGGCTACGCGGAGCTTATCAGTCTGTATGTGCGTCAACGATGTACTTCTGTGAAAATTCACCTGGTAGTCTGAATGTCGTACCATAAATCATTTCGGAGGCTGACCTACCCAATAACGAGCGCCTAGTAATACATCAGGTAGTGTTGTAGTCCATGGATTCCGTGACTCGTGTGCCATAATGGCTGCTTTTCATTTAGCTGACCGTGGAAACGCTCTACCATGCCATTCGATGGGGGGTGGTAGCTCGTTGTGCGATTTCTTACTATCCCTAACTGGTTGCATAAACCATCCCATAATTTTGATTCGAACTGGGCGCCTCTATCTGTGGTGATAGTGGCGGGAGTCCCAAACCGTGCTATCCACCCACTAAAGAAAGCATTGGCGACCGTTTCAGCTCGAATATCCTCTAGCGGTATGGCTTCTGGCCAACGTGTGAAACGATCTACACAAGTCAGTAGATATCTGAAACCGTCGGCGTTCGGTGAGGGTCCGACTATATCGATATGTACGTGGTCAAATCTCTCGGTGGGTTCGGCGAATTTGCCGAAAACTGGCTTATTATGGCGAGATATTTTGGTCGTCTGGCAACCTTTGCAAGAACGGCACCATTTAGCGATATCTATGTTCATTCCGTGCCAGACGAATTTTCTATTGATCAGCAGCTTTGTAGCCCTATGCGATGGATGACCTGAGCCGTGTAAAGTCAAGAAAACCTGTTTTCGAAATTTTGCTGTGATATACGGCCGAATGTGTCCTGTTGACACATCGCACCAAATCAAATTGTTTGAGTAATTGAAAATTCATTGTAAACGACTTTGAATATTGCAACCGCGTAAATTCTGTGTCTTAGCCTGATCTGCACTTAATTCTTTGTAATTTATAGTTGATGTACTGTCTATGAAGGATACGGACGGTCGTGACAAAGCGTTGGCGACGAAATTTGTCTTTTTTCACATATCTTATCTCTGTTGTGAACAAACTGTCTTGTTTGTCGCAGTGACGGGCGCTCAGTGACTGATGTCATTACAAAAGTTAAAGGTTTATGATCAGTAATTACAAAAAAATAACGGCCTTCTAAGTCATGCCTGAAATGTCTAGTAGTGGCGTACACTGCTAAAACCTCGCGGTCGAACACGCTGTAACGTGTCTCTGCGGGAGTTTTTTACTGAAAATGAAAGTGGCTGCCAGACATTATCGATGCACTGTTGCAAAACGCCACCTACGGCGAAATCACTAGCGTCACACGTGATATTCAAGGGGGCAGAGTGGTCTGGGTGTACCAAGATGGTTTCGTTAGCAAGTATTTGCTTGGACTCAATGAACGCCAAATCTGCAGTTTCATTCCATTTCAAGTCGAAATTAGACTTAGGTGACAATCTTGTATGTCCTTCATTAGCAGCAGTCAGTAATTGTTTTAACGGTGTCAACTTATCCGCACAATGTGGTATGAATCTATGATAATAGTTTATCATTCCTAGATATTGATTCAAAGCTCATTGCTTTTCGGGCCTAAAAAAATTAACTATCGCGTCTACAGCCCTGGGTAACGGTGAAATGCCTTCTGCGCAAACATGATGTCCTAAAAAACTTAATTTGGTAGTACCGAACTGACATTTCTCTGGGCCGATGATGATGCCATATCTGCTAAATGGGTAAAAAGAATTCTCAAATGTTTCTTAAGCGTACGATGGTTGGGGCTTGTGACTAACAAATCGTCCAAATATACGAACATGAAATCTAGTCGGCGCGTAACGTGATCTATAAAACGTCGAGGGTTTGACCAGAATTTCTTAAACCAAGCGGTGTCCTAGTGAAATTAAACAGACTGAAAGGTGTGGTGACCGCTGTTTATGTACATCGGACGGTTCAACCGGTATCTGATGATATGCCCGTACCAAGTCTATCTTGGAAAAAACTTTCAACCCTGCTAAACGTTGAGTAAAATCTTGTATATGAGGAATCGGATATCTATCCGGTACTGTCTGAGCGTTCAAACTTCTATAATCTCCGCACGGTCTCCAGTCTCCGTTTTTCTTAGGCACCATATGAAGCACTCATGACCACTCACTGTCGCTGGGTTCGATAACGCCTAATTTTATCATATCGAACTCGAGTTTCGCAGTGACTAGTTTATCAGGTGCTAATCGTCGTGGGCGAGCGAATACGGGGTGTCCTTTGGTCACTATTTTATGTGTAATACCGTGTTTTACCTTCGTTGTAGGACGAGTCAGTTCCGGAAACTGACCTAGTAATTTTGTGTAGTCGTTATGAACGGTGTCGACTCTATTCAGTGATAAGGGTTTAATAGATGATAAAGTAGCTGGTATAGCTAAACCGGTTCGCATGTCTCTCAGACAACGACTTTTTAAGTCCACCAGTAGGCTGTAATGTATAAGAAAATCAGCTCCTACAATTGGTTGTTTGATGTCTGCTACTATGAATGTCCAAGCGTAATCTTGTTTGAGACCAATGTTGATGACGCGTCTACTAGTACCGTAGGTATTGATAGTAGTGTTATTAGCTGCAACTAGGGGCAGGCAGGTAGCGTCCAAAGTCCTGTTAGCGCAAGACTTGGGTAAAACGCTGACTGCTGCGCCAGTGTCAATTAGATATTTGCACTTATTGCGTTTGCCTGCGACTTATAATAACGTAGAGGGAGATAAGCTGGGAAGGGGAGCTTCCGTGGAGCCATGTCGCGCCTCGGCTATTTCGCCAGATGCAAGAGTCGCTACCTTGCTCTGGCCGACTAGTTTAAAAAAAATGCGCAAGGTTCTCTGCACGTGCATGCTCTGTCACCGAATGTTTGGTGATAATAGCAGACAGGTGCATCGGCTGTGTCGATAGGTTGAACAGCGTTATTTTGCTGTATATGCAGCGGCGGTGCGTTAGGACAACTATCTTTTCTATTGTTCGTGGAAACATCTTGTCTAGTAACATTTTGGTTATTAGGCACAAACGGTTTGGCTTGTACATTAGGTATGAACTGTGTCTTAGTGGCACGATTCTCGGTTGCTTGTGAGCGTCCGTAGGTCTTCTTCTTTGCTGCTGTGGCTGTCTCTAATTTTTTGAGCCTGCAAGACAGGTCTTCCAACAGTCCAACTAACTTCCCGCTCTCGCTGACTTGTATTTCAGCAACCCCCGGCTTAGCTTTGTCGACGTCCTTTTTTGCAGCGACAGCACGGTCGGCTAACATGACCAAACTTTCTAAAGACACACTGTCTGGCAGTGTAGCTAAATAAGCACGTAGTGGGCATCTGTCGAATGAAGGCCTGATGGATGACTGCTTTTCCTACCACTGCTTTGGTTCCAAAACCAGCAGTCTTCTGTAACCGTCTGAAAAATCTAGACGGTATGTCAGATCCCAGTTTTTCTCCTGAAATCACTTTATTTATACTCTCTGGTGTAGTTAAACCCCGTCGTTCGATCAAGATGCCTTTCAAATTCTCATATTTGTGTGTGAGGAAAGGCTGAAATAACACGTCTCTAACATCAGACGCTACCTGGCCAGAGAGTGCAGCACATGTATATCTATAGCGTTCGTCATCGTCCGTAATCTGATGTAAATCGAATTGTGTTTCAATTTGGTTAAACCACAACTCCACGTCTGTTGAGTAAAAGGTGGCAATTTGAAATTTTGGCAGATTGGTTGATTGCCGTTGTGGCTGAGGATTCACTTCTTGAAAAATCTCTCCGACGTCTGTTGCGTGCAATCCGCAGAAAATCTGCTTTTAGCCTTTTAAACTCTGCATCAGTGTCGCTTAATTCGGCTGTGTTCTCATCGCTCATAGAAAAATACGAGTCCCTATGACGAGCCCCTTGTCAGTCAAGGGGTGATGACATGAAACCTTCACTGTCTCCTTTGGTAGCCATTTTGAAATGTTTCTTTTTTAAATTATTTGAAAAGTGAAACGTCTGAGTTTGCTGGCTTATTGGCTACTATGCAATGCTCAAACGATTATTGAAATGGTATGCATTTAAAACATACCAACTATTTTGGTTGTTGCACTCCGCGTGGAGAACTGTGTGCACAGTTGTCTAGTTTGAGAAAAAGTCTAGATGTGTAATAAAGCTATGTAATAGGCTGAAGGATATCGTAGGGCGATCCAATAATAAGACGAAGTAACTGGGGTTGAAGTTCCTAGCCTATTCTAACTCCCGTCTGAGCGACGGTACATAAATAACTTGAGATTGACTCAATGATGGTTCTTGATGCTTTATTGATTATAACTTCGCTGTGCACTGTCTCTGATGGTTTCCAGGATGGTAATGGGATGTTGGAATGTTGAGCGCGGCGGCAGCCTCATGGCTTGAGCTGAGCGGGGCTAGGAAGGGACGTCCGTCTAGCCCGCTGGTTGAGTTGCAAGTGAAAGTGGGCGGGCCTTGTGGCTCAGCGTCGTCGGTAGCGCTCGCCAGGGGGCCGCTTCTCGTCAGATGCGACCTCTGGCGAACGAAACCGAGCAGTCCCCACATTACCCCCTGGCTAAGTGACAACGTTGAACCTAGCTAACTTGTGGGTAAAGCGGAGGTTTCGTCGGGCCCATCTAAGCAGTGCACCAAAAACAACATTATTACAGCTGAGCGGGGCTGGGACGGGACGTCCGTCTAGGCCGCAGGTTGAGTTGCAAGTGAAAGTGGGGCGGGCCTCGTGGCTCAGCGTCGTCAGTAGCGCTCGCCAGGGGGCCGCTTCTCGTCAGATGCAACCTCTGGCGAATGAAACCGAGCAGTCCCCACATTACCCCCGGGCAGTGCACCAAAAAACAACATTATTACAACAAGTAAAATACATATTAAAACAATGTGGTATAATTAAAATAGTGTGATGCGTGTGTCTGGTCCCGCCGGTTTGGCGCTGTAGTAGCGAGAACCAGCAACACGAATCGAGCAGGTGTGTGGAGAGTTCGTCCAACACATGCTAAACATATAGTAACGATTTAAAGCCGCAGTGCTATATGTGTTATCGTTAAAAAGGCAGTATATGTAATACTGTAGCGAACATTGTTCGTGGGTCGTTTTGTTTGTCGCTAGCGTTATAATGCAAAGTATCTCACCTGGTTCAGGGGGGCTGGTTGACGGTTTCTGCATAGCATCTATCGTACCTGTGCCTTACTAAAGGTTTAAAAATCGATAATGTAATTGTGATGTGTCGCAATAGACATGTTTAAACATGTGTCAGGATGAAATGTAACATGGAATGCGTCGTCCCATGAAGTGTCATGTGAATGACATGACCGGCTACGTGACCGGCGTAATGTGATTAAGAGCTTGCCTTGGCTAAACAGTTATATTATTAAAAGTAGGCTATACACGCATATGTTGGTTTCGTCTCCGAGCATGCTGGGAAAAGGTAGACAGATGTGCATGTCCTAAAAGTTGGCAGAAATTTGAATCATAGAAAATCATTAAACCTGAAATTCAGTTCTAAAAAAAATTAACCAATATCGGGTTGTAAGGCTGGTTAAAGTTAATATGAAAAAGCATGCAGAATAATTATTCATTAAAGTTCGTCAAGCCTAATAGGTTACTGAGCACTGTGTAGGTAAGTAGTTTTAAAATGACTGCCTAAAAATCTGAAATGTCTGAAAGTATTAATAAAAATTGCTGCTGGACGAAAGTTCTGATGAGATTAATTAAGCAGGTGCTGATGCGGTGAAGCTGGAATGTCATTAAAATGAAGGCTGTAGTCTATTGAATCTGTAAATCGCTGGTTTTGGTTATTTAGGCAGGGAAAAGCTAATGCTGATAAGCTGGGGAAATTCCCCGTGGTTATACCAGTTGATCACAAGCAGTTTGGCCGGGGCGGCGGTTCCTGTAGACTGTGCTGCGTTTTGCTGTCTGGCTAGCTGTGCCGTATACTGTGTGTTGAGGCTTGAGCGGTGGGACTGTGTGCTGACTGCCTGTATGCTTGTGCGGCATACGACGTCACCATTCAGCATGCCGTCTGTCCCAATACACTCCATACCAGCTTGGCAGAATTGCGAATCTGACAGTCTGTCAAAATCGTTTGACGTAAAAACAGTTTATATTTGACATTTTTTTTTAGTAAAACACTCAAATTGCGGCCTATGCGGCTAAATGTGCATATTTGAGCGGGTTTAATACGGCATACATTTATATTATGCCTGTTATTACATTTCACACAATCTTCGCTTGTGTTGTACGGTACTGACAGTAAATAAATGACAGTACTGATGCGAATATTGAACGTTGTATATCTAGTGACGCATCTCTCACCAGCCATAATTTGGCTGCTATGGCTTGCCGCCGCGTTCAATCCATTAAATTCCATCCATAAAAGCAGTACACAGCGAAAAAGTTATTGAAATATGATGAAGTTGAGAAAGTAGGAATCACTGGAAGTAGGTTCGTGAAACTAGGGTCTGATTGTAGACTTCTGGAGTGCTGAGTAGATTATTTATAGTTCAGTTGAGTAGTTTTACTGCTATGCGGAAAACGTGCTACAGTGATGACAGTGTAGACTTGCAATTGTGATAATTGTAGCCTAATGTAGGTTCGGTTCAGAAGCTGTCTGCTGCTGTATGAATCGTTCTGATACATTAAATTATTTTATAAATAACACATCGCAATTGTGATAACTGTAGGTCACAAACTGTATATAGAATGCCAGAATAAATGCTAAATTGCTATTCTAAGCTATAGGGTAATAGTATTAAGTAATTCGACCAGTGTGGAAAATTTTTCTCACAAGTCGAAAAACACATGGAAACATTCAGATGGCCACGATAGCACAACTGTCAAGTCGAATATCCCGTTATTTAAATAACGATTAAAACTGGCCCATCATGAGAAAATTTCGCTGACGAATATTTCCCATAATGAATATCTAATTTTTTTTTTTATAAAATGTCCATCATGAAAATCATTCACAGTGACATCGAAAACGATTGTCGCTTGGGTTCGTGGTATCGCACGTGGCGCTGTGCCCGTCGGTTTAGGTTGGTCGGGGGTGATGGTGTTGTGTGCATGGCAGCATGCTGTTGTCTCACCAAGTGAGTGGTGGCCGCACCGATTACAGCAGTAGGCGTACGTGATATATATCATGTAGGCCTATGTGTCAGTATGTGATAGCGCGTCGCTGATAATCGAGTGCTGTGCGCAGTAGGGCCACCTGCTTCAACTCATTAGCATATTCATAAACTAGGCGCAGCACCTGAATAGGCGCATGGTGTAGTCTAGCAGATGCTGACCGCCAAGGGGCAGGTCAGCGTGAAAATATGTAAAAGTAGCATATTAAATTTCTAATCGAAACTATCACACAATGTGTAATATAATTTTAGACGTCAATTTGATGCTAAAATGCGTTCAGCCTCACTTTGAGGATTGGGAAAAGATATATTTTACAGTATCTAGATAATTTTCCAGACAACGTGTGGCCTAGATATGAAGGCGGGGTTTGTTAATCACGCCCCCGATTCAAGATGGCAGCTTAATTTATGCTAATTATGTCGAGTTGAAAGCGTGGGGTGATCCTCGCAATGAATGCCGGTATGGCGGGTTTGAGCGCGGCTCCTAACAATGATGTTTTAATAGACCAAATAGGACCTTTTATTCACATATATTTCAGGCGAACAATTTTAAGTGGACCTAAGTCTATCAAAAGTTCTCTGAGTCGAGGCGATATTTTGTTTGAAAATTGTATTTCTCTAGTTTTTCGGACAAGAAACCTAGTGGCATTTCTTGAATGGGCCATAAAAAATCGAATCACCCAATTATGGTGTAGTCTACAACGATTTGAAATGAATTTAAAAAATATTCACCTCCCAATCGCCTACAGTGGAATAAATAGGAGAGAAATATTTTAAAATTCTGACTTAGTAGAGATGAATCGAGGAGATTCTAATTTGATTTCGAGCAAGAACCGACGTGTCAGCGGCTATCTTGAAAAATGGATCGCACGTGGTTATCACCCAGAATTATTAAAATTTTGCCGTTTTCCAGCGGAAACGCACGTGCTTCTCTCCGGATAACTTTCTAGCTAATCCTTACTGGCATATTTGACTATGACCTACAATTATCACGTACCTTTGGAAAAAATAATGTGTCATTTTTTCGAAAAAAACCCTAAATTCCGTCTTGTGAAAGTGGGGCGGGCCTTGTGGCTCAGAATCGTCGGTAATGCTCGCCAGGGGGCCGCTTCTCGTCAGATGCGACCTCTGGCGAACGAAACCGAGCAGTCCCCACATATGTATGAAAATTGTCTATGTTAATTCGCAGGTAGTAGAGTGCAGGGGCTGCTGAAATATCTGAAAACTCTCTATGCAGAAATGTGTGCGTGGTAGGGGTCATGTTATTTCATCTAACATATGAATTGTGATGATTGTAGGTCGTGAACTGTATACAAAAATGCCAGAATAAATGCTAAAATGCTATTCTAAGCTACAGGGTAATAGTATTTGTTAATTCGACCTGTGTGGAAAAGTCGAAAAACACACAATATATCAAAATAGTCACCGTACCGCAACTGTCAAGTCGTAAATTCGGAGTAAATAAGTAACAATAAAAGTCTGCCCATCATGAGAAAATTTCGTTCTCTTAACGATAGGCTGAATGCGACTGTAATATGCGTCTACAGTTCGACTTAATTTTTTAGAATTATTTGTTGTAATTCTTGACGGTCTATAAAGAATGCATAGTATCAAGAATTTATATATGATAGTATTAATTTTATTGACGAATATTTCCCATAATGAACATCCCCTTTTTTTTCAAATGTTCACCATGAGAATTTCTTAGTGACGTCAAAATCGGTCGCTCGCTTTGATTTGCATCGGCGCGTGTAGACTAGTGCCCGTCGATGTAGACTATACGGTTCTGAGGTGTGCGAGGTGTATGTATGGCTGCACGCTGCTGCGCCTCTGTTGGGGCGGTGAGCGCTTCAGTTATCGTGCACCGTGTGTGTGGTGTGCGTATGACTGTACGATGCGCCACATCAGCTCATAACTCATTAACATATTTAGCAGCTAAGTATGTCGCCAACGGTGGGCGCATGGCTTAGCCTATTTGAACTCTGACCTCTCAGAAAACGTGTCAGACAAAAAACTATGGAAAAATAGACTATCAAATTTTCAGGTACAAATTATCACACGACGTGTGACATAATGTGCGATATCTAGAAACACATACTAAAATGAAATCAGTCTCGCTTTCCTGACTGAAAAATATATTTTGATAAAATTTAATATTGTCCAGACTGTATTTCCAGGCGCTGTTGCAGGCCTATTTGGCCTTGACCTGTGAGCGGCACATGTCGTTCACGCCACTGATTCAAGATGGTGGCTTAATTTATGCTAATTATGCTGAGCTGAGCCGATGAAGTGATCTCGCAGTGCATGCCGGGTAGGCGGGAACACGTGGGGATATAGGGCAGCCAGATGAGCTAAATAAGAGACCAGCTGCCAAGATGGCTGCTCTTACCGATTCATAGTAAAATATATCTGCTACCTTTGAAATATGATTATGATTACAATCACAAAATATCGACCTATGGTCGTAACAATAATGTATTTACAGACCAAATAAGACATGTATTTCAGGCGAACAATTTTAAGTGGCTCTAATCCTATTTAAAAGCGCTTTGAGTCGAGGCGATATTTTTTGGCTCGGAATTTTATTTTTTGACGTTTAGACAAGAAAAATTATTAGTGATATTTTCTTGAATTGGCCGAGAAAATCGAATCACCCAATTATGGTGTAAAACGATATAAAATGAATTTAAAAATGTTTCCTTTCCAGTCGCCAAAAGCGGCGTAAATAGAAAGAAAAAATCTTAAAATTCTTACTACTTTAGGGATGAACCAATCAGTCCAATTTTACTGCCTATTCCAGCGTGTCGACCATCTTGGAAAAGACTGATCGCACGTGGCTGTCGTTCAAATTTATTGAAATTTTCGCAATTTTCAGCGAAAGTGTGTGTACCTCTCTTCAGATAACATTTCTAACTAACCTCACTGGCATTACTTAATAATGACCTACAACCATCACGTACCTTTCAAAAAAATAATGTGTCATTTTTTGAAAAAAATTCCCTAATTTTAAAACTATCCTGGGCTGGCTCAAAACCAGTTGTTTTGCACGTTTCAACGTCTGAGGTCACCAATATTGTTATATAGAAGTGTTTTGCTCCTCCATATTTCCATCAACTTTTCCGTCGGGACAACGAGAATAAATAACTCCTTTTAATTCATTCTATTGTAGTCTAGACATTCAATAGTGCGGACAATCACTCCCCAAGCGGAGTACGACGACCTAACGCCATGCGGCTTGGCCCTGAGCTCGAGACGGAGCGTCCTTTCGACTTAGTGGCAGCGAGATAAGTGAAAGCGCGCTCGGCTGGACACGCGTTCGAGCGGCGGCAGAGGCTATTCAGAGCGAGGCTGCGCGGGCACGGCCACTCGTCAGCGGTCGGAAAACCAGAGCAGTCCCGAACGGGTGAGACGCTATGCCCACAGTACTACTACCCATAATCACATTTACATAGTCATTTAGTTTTGAAGAACTATAAGCACATGCTCCCCTATTTGCCAGGGAAAAGTAACGAAAAGTAACGAAAACAAATATTCAACCACCAGTATTTTCTTGTCTTTCTTAGATTTTGGGAGCATAATTCCTTGAGCTAGTTCTATCTAGTTGTAGGTAAATTTCCTACATCGAAATGTCCCTCAGTAATACATTATCATCGCCATCTTCTACTTTATTTTCTTTCAGAGTTGAGAAGAGATTCGATTTCTACCAGCGAAGTGTTATCTGTATATTACGTGGCAGTACGCACTATTGTGCTATCGTGCCACGGGAGTAACTTAGCAAGGCCTGTTATCATTCATGATATCATTCATGGCCTTATATATGTGCTAAATACTCCATATTGTGGATTTTTTGGGGTCTCGCCGGATGGAAACTGCGCCCACGTCCTTTGAGGTTCTTTTACGTCCAACTCAAAGTCAGTCAGACGAACCATCTGATTTACGTGGTTCTCTGAGCCCCACGAGTGTATACAGCACCTGGCAGTCCCAGGCAGTCACCCATCCAATTATGAACCAGGCGCGACGTTGCTTAACTTCAGTGATCGAGCAGACAATGTTGAGCGAACGCCGTATTCCGTATATATATGCTATAATGTTATAATATTCCCAGACACTGTTAGACGATTCCGCTAGAATTCAAACAAAATTGCATACATTTTGCGGCTTTCTCTGGGCATGCGTATGTATGGCGGCGGCACACGGACAGATATGTATACAGCACAAGGTAAATTTGATCACATTTGATCCAAAATTGTATTCAGTAACGAAACATGGTTTCTGTGCCTCACTGTCTGCGCTGGCGTGCACATTTTGACCTACTTCACAATATCTCAGGAACTACTCATCTGATTGTCTTCAAATTTTGCACACAACACCTCTAGGTGGTCTAGTTGAGCATTTTGGGGTAAGTGTACTTTATCCTCCTTTTGGTTCAGTACTATGGCCTAATTAGTTGTTTTTACATACATTTCTGGACCATATATCAGGAACTACTCGTCTGCTTGTTTTCAGATTGTATAAATAACACCCCCAGGGGCCTGGATGTATTTTTAGGAGTAACTGTACTTTGACCTACTATTTGTTCAGTACCATATTTACCTAATAAGTTGCTTTGGCATAAAATTCCGAACCATATCTCTCTAGAGTTCTACATGTGCTTTTTGGGATAACTGTACTTTAGCCTACTTTTGTTTCAGTACTATGGCATAATTAGTTGTGTTGACATACATTGCTGGACCATACCCGGGAACTGTTCGTCTGATTCTCTTCAAATGTAACACATCCAGGGGGGGGGGGTGCCGTGCAAAGCTAAAAGTTAGTATCTTCTCACTTTACAAGTAAGCAGATACTGCCTTTGCAGAACATTATATGTGCATTCAGGGGTAACTGTACTTTGGCCTACTTTTGGTTCAGTACTATGGCCTAATTAGTTGTTTAGACATTTTTTTCCGAACCATATCTCAAGAACTAATCGTCTGATTGTCTTCAACTTTTGCAGACACCACCTTCAGGGGGTTTATATGTCCATTTAAGGGTAACTGTGCTTTGGTTTACTGTTGGTTCAGTACCCTACTATATCCCAATTCGTTCTTTTGGCCTACATTTCCGGACTATATATCAGGAACTACTTGTCTGATTGTCTTCAAATTTTGCACACACCACAGCTGGGTAGTCTAGATGTGCCTTTTGGGATTTTTTTATTAATCCCTAGTAATTTTGTGGATTGATATGTTTTGCATATTTTACATTATGTGACCCGATCTGGCGAAATGAGTCGTAAGTCTAAATATTGGATATATTAACAGAATCTACACAAAATTACCTTTAAAATATCACACTGATCTGCTCTGCAAAAGCAAAAGGCGGTATCTGCCAACGTGTAGTGTAAGTAGATACTGCATTTTGCCTTTGCACGGCAGTAAAGTACTCTGTAGAATGGTTAGGGGGGAAACAATTAATCTCCAGGGAGAGGGCTGGAGTATTTTTAAAATAAACAATTTCGGACAGACTCTGCATAAAATAAATAATTTATTTCAAGAACTGTTCTATAGAAACATGTAATAACATTTGAAATTTTCAGCGCGCCACCGAGCCGCGTTGAAATAAATAATTTGTCGGCGACAAAAACTCCAGCCCTCCCCACGGGATATTGAATGGTGGTCTCCTTAGCTCTGAAAATATGACTCCACCAACTGCCAGGAATATTAAGTGAGAAAATGGACTTAAGTTCAAAAAGGAATTCTGTAAACTTTTTAAAAAAGAACACACAAATTAATTAAAATTAAAGAAATAAAATAAATGTTCATTTCAACCCATTTTGATTCAAGATGGCGGCTTAATTTATGCTAATTATGCTGAGCTGAGCCGATGAAGTGATCTCGCAGTGCATGCCGGGTAGGCTGGAACACGTGGGGATATAGGGCAGCCAGATGAGCTAAATAAGAGACCAGCTGCCAAGATGGCCCGCTCTTACCGATTCATAGTAAAATATATCTGCTACCTCTGAAATATAATTATGATCACAATCACAAAATATCGACCTATGGTCCTAACAATAATGTATTTACAGACCAAATAAGACATGTATTTCAGGCGAACAATTTTAAGTGGCTCTAATCCTATTTAAAAGCGCTTTGAGTCGAGGCGATATTTTTTGGCTCGGAATTTTATTTTTTGACGTTTAGACAAGAAAAATTATTAGTGATATTTTCTTGAATTGGCCGAGAAAATCGAATCACCCAATTATGGTGTAAAACGATATAAAATGAATTTAAAAATGTTTCCTTTCCAGTCGCCAAAAACGGCGTAAATAGAAAGAAAAAATCTTAAAATTCCTACTATTTTAGGGATGAACCAATCAGTCCAATTTTACTGCCTATTCCAGCGTGTCGGCCATCTTGGAAAAGACTGATCGCACGTGGCTGTCGTTCAAATTTATTGAAATTTTCGCAATTTTCAGCGAAAGTGCGTGTACCTCTCTTCAGATAACATTTATAACTAACCTCACTGGCATTAATTAATAATGACCTACAACCATCACGTACCTTGCAAAAAAATAATGTGTAATTTTTTGAAAAAAATTCCCTAATTTTAAAACTATCCTGGGCTGGCTCAAAACCAGTTGTTTTGCACGTTTCAACGTCTGAGGTCACCAATATTGTTATATAGAAGTGTTTTGCTCCTCCATATTTCCTTAACTTTTCCGTCGGGACAACGAGAATAAATAACTCATTTTAATTCATTCTATTGTAGTCTAGACATTCAATAGTGCACACAATCCCTCCCCAAGCGGAGTACGACGACCTAACGCCATGCGGCTTGGCCCTGAGCTCGAGACGGAGCGTCCGCTCGACTCAGTGGCAGCGAGATAAGTGAAAGCGCGCTCGGCTGGACACGCGCTCGATCGGCGGCAGAGGCTATTCAGAGCGAGGCTGCGCGGGCACGGCCACTCGTCAGCGGTCGGAAAACCCGAGCAGTCCCGAACGGGTGAGACGCTATGCCCACAGTACTACTACCCATAATCACATTTACATAGTCATTTAGTTTTGAAGAACTATAAGCACATGCTCCCCTATTTGCCAGGGAAAAGTAACGAAAAGTAACGAAAACAAATATTCAACCACCAGTATTTTCTTGTCTTTCTTAGATTTTGGGAGCATAATTCCTTGAGCTAGTTCTATCTAGTTGTAAGTGAATTTCTTACATCGAAATGTCCCTCAGTAATACATTATCATCGCCATCTTCTACTTT
This sequence comes from Flabesymbios commensalis, assembly GCA_964017125.1. Taxonomy (NCBI): domain Eukaryota; kingdom Metazoa; phylum Annelida; class Polychaeta; order Terebellida; family Flabelligeridae; genus Flabesymbios; species Flabesymbios commensalis. The sequence goes on from OZ024912.1 coordinate 52,616,494, forward strand.
ATTTTCTTTCAGAGTTGAGAAGAGATTCGATTTCTACCAGCGAACTGTTATCTGTATATTACGTGGCAGTACGCACTATTGTGCTATCGTGCCACGGGAGTAACTTAGCAAGGCCTGTTATCATTCATGATATCATTCATGGCCTTATATATGTGCCAAATAATCCATATTGTGGATTTTTTGGGGTCTCGCCGGATGGAAACTGCGCCTACGTCCATTGAGGTTCTTTTACGTCCAACTCAAAGTCAGTCAAACGAACCATCTGATTTACGTGGTTCTCTGAGCCCCACGAGTGTATACAGCACCTGGCAGTCCCAGGCGGTCACCCATCCAATTATGAACCAGGCGCGACGTTGCTTAACTTCAGTGATCGAGCAGACACCGATGAGCGAACGCCGTATTCCGTATATACATGCTATAATGTTATAATACTCCCAGACACTTTTAGACCATTCCGCTAAAATTCAAACAAAATTGCATACATTTTGCGGCTTTCTCTGGGCATGCGTATGTATGGCGGCGGCACACGGACAGATATGTATACAGCACAAGGTAAATTTGATCACATTTGATCCAAAATTTTATTCAGTAACGAAACATGGTTTCTGTGCCGTACACAAAGCAAATATTGTAACACTGGTGACAGTTTAGTTTTTATACCACAAGTGAGTCTTAATTGTCTAATGTGTTGATTTAATTATGTCTCCCCGATACTACGGGGACACAATCATGTTGGTTTTGCTGCTATCTGCCTCACTGTCTGCGCTGGCGTGCACATTTTGACCTACTTCACAATATCTCAGGAACTACTCATCTGATTGTCTTCAAATTTTGCACACAACACCTCTAGGTGGTCTAGTTGAGCATTTTGGGGTAAGTGTACTTTATCCTCCTTTTGGTTCAGTACTATGGCCTAATTAGTTGTTTTTACATACATTTCTGGACCATATATCAGGAACTACTCGTCTGCTTGTTTTCAAATTGTATAAATAACACCCCCAGGGGCCTGGATGTGTTTTTAGGAGTAACTGTACTTTGACCTACTATTTGTTCAGTACCATATTTACCTAATAAGTTGCTTTTGCATAAAATTCCGAACCATATCTCTCTAGAGTTCTACATGTGCTTTTTGGGATAACTGTACTTTAGCCTACTTTTGTTTCAGTACTATGGCATAATTAGTTGTGTTGACATACATTGCTGGACCATACCCGGGAACTGTTCGTCTGATTCTTTTCAAATGTAACACATCCGGGGGGGGGGGGGGTATGTTTTTGCATAAAATTCCGAACCATATCTCTCTAGAGTTCTACATGTGCTTTTTGGGATAACTGTACTTTAGCCTACTTTTGTTTCAGTACTATGGCATAATTAGTTGTGTTGACATACATTGCTGGACCATACCCGGGAACTGTTCGTCTGATTCTCTTCAAATGTAACACATCCGGGGGGGGGGGGGGGGGTGCCGTGCAAAGCTAAAAGTCAGTATCTTCTCACTTTACAAGTAAGCAGATACTGCCTTTGCAGAACATTATATGTGCATTCAGGGGTAACTGTACTTTAGCCTACTTTTGGTTCAGTACTATGGCCTAATTAGTTGTTTAGACATTTTTTTCCGAACCATATCTCAAGAACTAATCGTCTGATTGTCTTCAACTTTTGCAGACACCACCTTCAGGGGGTTTAGATGTCCATTTAAGGGTAACTGTGCTTTGGTTTACTGTTGGTTCAGTACCCTACTATGGCCCAATTCGTTCTTTTGGCCTACATTTCCGGACTATATATCAGGAACTACTTGTCTGATTTTCTTCAAATTTTGCACACACCACAGCTGGGGAGTCTAGATGTGCCTTTTGGGATTTTTTTATTAATCCCGAGTAATTTTGTGGATTGATATGTTTTGCATATTTTACATTATGTGACCCGATCTGGCAGAATGAGTCGTAAGTCGCATATCTAAATATTGGATATATTAACAGAATCTACACAAAATTACCTTTAAAATATCACACTGATCTGCTCTGCAAAAGCAAAAGGCGGTATCTGCCAACGTGTAGAGTAAGTAGATACTGCATTTTGCCTTTGCACGGCAGTAAAGTACTCTGTAGAATGGTTAGGGGGGAAACAATTAATCTCCAGGGAGAGGGCTGGAGTATTTTTAAAATAAACAATTTCGGACAGACTCTGCATAAAATAAATAATTTATTTCAAGAACTGTTCTATAGAAACATGTAATAACATTTGAAATTTTCAGCGCGCCACCGAGCCGCGTTGAAATAAATAATTTGTCGGCGACAAAAACTCCAGCCCTCCCCCCTGGATATTGAATGGTGGTCTCCTTAGCTCTGAAAATATGACTCCACCAACTGCCAGGAATATTAAGTGAGAAAATGGACTTAAGTTCAAAAAAGAATTCTGTAAACTTCTTAAAAAAGAACACACAAATTAATTAAAATTAAAGAAATAAAATAAATGTTCATTTCAACCCATTTTTTTTTAAATAATTGTATAGTTCCAACATTTTGTAAATTTAAAATTATATGCTCGAATTTTTTCTCATCAGGATTTATGCAATGTATCAATATTTCTCACTTATCAGTGACTGTTTTCATAGTAACATGTAAATAGAAATATCACTGAGTGAAGTGTAAGCTAATTGAGACTAAAATTGAAATAACAGATACTTATACAAAATATAACGGTTCAACATCAACTTCTATGCCACAGAATTTTAGACTTCGAAAGTGATAATATGAAAATCAAGGTCAGTTTAGTGCATAATTATCGTTTGTCAAAGTGCGACCCACGACTCATTTTGCCGGATCGGGGCACATTTAATTGTGTTCTGTAGGTTTGATATAAATCCATTGATATAAAGATTTTCTCAACCTTATTTATGTGAAAAAAAAATAGGGAAATGGATTTTTCGGACTAAATTTGTATGGTTCGTGTACAAAAGCGTTATTAAAGCAGACAAGTCAACCTTAGGCCTACCTCCCAAGGGTCCAAGCTAACAGAAAAATAGCATACTAGTAGATCTAGAGCCGTGTCCACCCCTCCAAAATTTTGGGTCACCGGATCCTGCCAGTATATCAACTCGTACGAGAATACAGGTCAAGGACATGTTGTAAATGAAAATTTAATTCTAAAATAAATTTGAAAACATTTTAACGTCGTCGCTTCCCTAAAATTAACATTAGGAATAAATAATGTTATGTTCAATATGAACGACTTAATTAAAAGTACAAATAGCAACCAGACACAGTCGCTGTTTAATGGTGTATACGTTATGTAGCCTACATCTGTGGCAATATATGAGACCGTGCATCTATAATGAACCCTAGCACCAGAGCGTGAGATAAGGCCACACCAAATTAATTTTATGGATGACGGATTCTCAGCAGAAAAAAATGGAGTGAGCGAGCGATTTTTTTTATTTTGAAATTGTTTTTTTTGATTTTCCCAGAAAAAATGGAGCGAGCGAAGAAGCGACAATTTTTTTCAAAAAAAACTGATTTCCCGCAAAAATGGGGCGAGCGGTGAAAAAATATTTTTTTCAAAGAAAGAAACGTAACATTGACGTGATTTTTAGGTGGGAAAAAAAAATTGATGTCTCCAGACAAAAATGGAGCGGCTAAATAAAAAAATAAAATAAAAAAATTGGTGCCCACAAAAAAATGGAGCGGCGATTTTTTTTTAAATAAAAAAAAAATTATCACGATAAAATCGAAGCGGCGAATCCGTCATCCATAAAATTAATTTGCTGTAGCCTAAAGGCAACGTTCGAAGCTTGTTTAAAAGCTGCTTTTAGTCTTTCCAATTATTCATTAGTATATACTACTCATTGCAGATGTATGATGGGCAAGGGAGGCAAGGAACGTGGGAACAGAAGCATTTTGGAATTTTATTAATTTAGATGCGCTATCTATCGGCGAGCAGAGGGTCGCGGTGGTCTAAATGAGGTGTTTAAACAGCCAGTAGCTATCCTGTATCTAGTGTCTTATTCTGTGAAACTCAATGACCTTGACCTCCTTTGTTTTCACCGAGCTGGCGAATACAATGAAGTATGGGGGAGGGGGTGTTATATAACCTTGCTTTCACCGAGTGACTTCACTGCGTTTCACAGAATGAAGTATGGGGGAGGGGGTGTTATATAGTAGCGTCACTGCGTTCCACAGAATATCGCAAAATCAGAATGAGAAAGGCCGATGAAGTTGTAATTTAGCTGATCCTTTAAATGTACATTTCAGATATTTCTTTTATTAAAACTATGTCTCTCGTTCATATTTAAATTAACCTGGTATATCAACATAGGGGAGACCGGAGCTAGTTCGCACAGGGGTTAGTCTGTACAGTGCTCATAATTTTACCAGTAAATGTATTTTCGTTCGTGCTGCCTCCTAGTGAAGGACTGTATTATTTACCCTTGACTTCATGCTCAGAGGTTTTTTACAAAACAACTTATGAAAAAGTAAAAACACTTTTTCACTTGAGTGGTCAAAAGTTTTTTTTGCTGTCACACAAAATGTTTTTTTGCCCAATGTTTGTCATTGAACCTGACAGTTTCTCCTATAGTTGTAGTGCCCTAACTGAAGTAAATAATTCGTTATACATGTTAGGTTGTCTTCTATGATGTTAGTTCTAAATATATATTTTTTCAAAATACATCTATGTGGGGTTTGTTCGAACAAAGAACAAATAAAATGGGGTTAGTTCGACAGTTCAGATTAGTCCAACAAAATATCTGGTACATCGACACTGTTCAGACACACCCCATCCCATGTTCGAACTAACCCCATGTGTAGGGTTTGTTCGAACAGTGAAAAATATAACTTTAACATGTTTTTCTGACTCTACAGTGTTTTCAATTTACAAATAAAGTAGAGCCTATGCTCAAAATAGCATCTATAGTTTAATACTACTAGACAAAAAATATCAGTATCCCAACTTCATCATATACAAAATCAAATCATTTACAAAAAATCAAATCATTTTTGCAAAATTTTGTTTGGACTAGCCCCGGTCTCCCCTACCTAAAATTGCACTCCGCGCTTGCTGTGCAACATGACTTACTTTGCGGTGCAATAATGGTCGCCATCGTGCATAATTTGTGCCATGTGGACAATAGATAGTTACACCATGCTTCGTTACTCATTAAATTTTGGATCAAATGTGAGACCGTGCATGACGAGAAAGATCAGTATAAGTGACAAGGGCGTCGTACGTAACGTATTAGGTTAATTAATAATTGGAATTTCTGAAATCCATGAGAACGTAATTATGCACAGACGAGCTCTTTCAAACAAAGCAAACAAAATTGATATTAATCGGATAAGAATTGAGGAAGAAGAAACATTTCTTGTGAATTGTGGACAGAGTGTCCTAATTAGCTCCAGATGTAAATTGCTCAAGTGTTAGGTTCTTTAATTAAATGGTAGAATCCTGAAGATATAGAGGTTACCTTGTTGAATCGTAGAATGTCAGAAGTTAAGCCGAAATGTGAATATAGTGGAATATAATATAGATGAGATCAAACGTGAATTCCAACTAAGACAGGCCTAGGATCGACACATTCGCTGTCCTCTTTTATGTCAAAGGTCACTCTTGTCACCCGTGGCCTTCTCCAATGGACGTCAGACACATTGCCGTCCAATAGGAAAGGCTTACGGGTCTTCATTGCTGTGTGCTGGAATTTTGACTAGATTGCAGTTTCGATTCAGCACTCCTACAAATGATGTAGGCTACCAAGTAGCCTACAAACGTTGCCAAAAGAATGATATTTAGGTGACAATGATGTAATTGTGACGTCACATTTTATATTTTGTAGCTATGTGATGTCACTGTTCTACTCAGTCTTGTGTTGTCACATAATAGAAGTTTCGTGGTGCCCACGGACATCATAAAATGCAATATAATGGGGAATAGTTTCTGTGAAAACATGTAGCTGTTGTTTATGGCTCTCAGTACAGTTAGTACCGGCTGAAGCCGGACCAATATTTAGCCTAATTATTGTTTTTCACTGGTTAAACTGGGGGTCTAACTGTACATGGCACATAGGCCTAATTAAATAACCCAGCAAATATGAGACGCTGGGCCAACGTTGGTTTATTGTTGGCCCACCGTCTACGACGTTGGCCCAGCGTCTCATATTAGCTGGGAAGAGTTTCTGGAGGAGCCGGACCAATGAATAATAGCTTCCGATCACCCAGTAGGCCTACACACAAGACATTTGTATAGCATTTATACCCCAAGATACTATACTGGCTCCCATTGGCACAAGACACTACATTGATCAAAAAAAAAGGATTTCTTAGAGAGCAGCAAATAATATTACTGTTCATAGGCCTCGTTTCCCCCCCCCCCCCCCACACACACACTTGGCCTACATTGGTTTAATGTTAAGCCGGTGTCGCATCCTTTAACAATCCCTGGTTACCAGTGGTTACAATTCAGTGTAGGCCTATGTCAGGTCAAGCACCATATATGGTGCTTGACCTGACATAGGCCTATATAACGTATATATATATATATATATATATATAACGTATATATACGTTTGACCATGTGAAGACATGCATATCTGAGTCACATGGTTCCGCTGGCTGGAAGCATAACATAATGGTGGCAATTACAGACACTCAAGCGTGTCGTGTACCTAGCAAACACGAGAAGTTAGGCCAGCGGCGTAGACGGTAGACTATAGAACGTCCTTGGGTAGACCAACAATAAACCAACATTGGGTCATATTCTTGTGTTCTGGGGTACACATATTTATACAGACTGGACTCATCGGGCGCCAAATCTGTTAATCGGCGGAAGTAAGGATGGATTTGTGAGATCATCACGTCACTGCTCGGCAAAGCCAAAGGCAGTAACAGCTGCTTATGAAAGGCCTAAGCAGTTACTGCCTTTTACACTACAGCATATGCCTACATGTATAGCAAGGGAACACACGTGATTAAATTCTTGACATTACTTACCCATTGTCATTTGGATAAAACACGATACCTAGATTAGGGGCTTCTAAATATTACACACAGTAAATTTTGAATGTTGTGTGAATAAAGCGTGAACCAAGTGCTGTTTATGTTCGTAACACACGAACAAAGTATTCTTAATGCATAATTATTAACATGTGTAACTTTACTGTCGTATTAAATGTTCTTTTTGTATGGACATAAGGCATACTAATTTGCTTCGCTCAAGCAGAACACGAAAATTGTGAGATGTGAATTTATATGACAACATCGTATCTAACAGTAAAACACATGACAAATCAACCCTTTCATTGCCAATTCTATAATCGAATTAATTCTTAATTAACATTTGTACAAATCGTTGCGTTTTGAATGCGGAAAGTTGTTCATATCAACGAGATTCTAAAAAAGGTTAACCTGACCAATTTCCCCTATCAAATTTTGCATCGCGACAACGATATTAAAGTTGTGGGAAAATTTCAGCTATTTGATTTACATTAAATTAGAGACAAAAAATGTTTAGACTTATACACCTACTAACTTTCACCAGTTACCATTAACGCTGTACTATTATCGCTCATATACCCCTATTAACTAGGGCATATAACTTTTAAATATATCCACTCTTGAGTGCCCTTTATACACGAGGCATTGTTCCATTGTTGGTTTATTGTTGGGCTAATGTCAGAGACAGTTGCTTAACAGTAAACCAACATTGCATCAACACAATCTGTTTGCTATCACGCTCTAGTTTGCCACGCGTGATATTCTACATTTTTCATTCACTCAGTTAATATACCTTTGATAGATCAAACTTTCACTTTTGAAACATCACATATTTTAAGGAGCGCTGTGCAAAAACCAAGTATTTATTATCCTCACTGTAACGCAAGGTATATCGTTATTATTTCCACATGCCAGATATGAGAATAATCAAATCCTATTATAAAACACGGGACGTAGTACCAGTGCTGTCTCGATGTTGGGACAGTGTCGTCACCACTCACCCAACAGGATGTCCGCATTTGACACTTAGAGCCCATATTGAGCTGTGGTGCGGAACCATTCATGTGGAGCAATTAAGTCGACCACTGTTGCATTTAGGTCACATCGGGGTGTATTGCTATTATAAGCAACTTGATCTCCTAACGAATACAGCACACATAGCCAAACCTATTAACGTTGATCGGTCAGCCTCAAGTGCACATGTATATATAGGCTTACAATATACTATCAGATGAGCATTTTGACAGGATTTTTCCCTCTGAAGCTGAATGTGTTTGTGGGCTATAAACTGCATCACAATACTCACCAAGTAAGTGAACTTTACTTTACAAAGTTAGTCATGGTTTATTCAGTTTGGTCATTTTGACTGAAGTTGGTCTTGAACTTGGTGGTGAGTTTCGATGACAGAGATGACAATGTGTAGGCCTACGATAAGTTCAATGCGTCGAAATCGCTGCAGGACTGTATATTCTCCGTGGAGTTGAAATGGCATAGAATGAGCAGGTCCAGTGACCAGGGGGGTAAGATGTAAAGTCGGATGATAGGTCTTCACTTGATATCAGACCATAAACCTGCACCATTACCAGATTACCGTTAGGAATGCTCGGACCTATCACCGAGCTAACATGGTTTTAACACCTGTATTCTGTGAAACTCAATTGCCTCGACCTTCAATGTTGTCACTGAGCTGGCTAATATAATGAAGTATGGGGTAGGGAGTCTTATATGCCCCCTATAACATTTGTTTTTATCGAGTACCCATTCAAAACGGTTTCCGGTGACGTCACTGCGTTTCACAGAATTCAAGAATTCTACCAAGCTATTACCTAGTAGGCCCTATGGTGTTACTACGGATATTTGTACTCATATCATCGGTACCATATATACTTGGCCGGCCTATTTCGTCGTTAATTTTTATTTCACATTAACTTCACATTCTCACAGCCTGTTCATGTGACTCCATGTTAAGTTGCGACTGAGTACGGAGAGGACAAATGTAGGCCCTAGCAAAATGCTAGTCATAATACATTATATCTTCAAACTGAACTGAGTCTAAAAAAGGGTGAAATTTCAGCCCATAGGGTTATAATGATACATATATAATATACAACCTCATCCAAAATGAGTGACAAATGTGTCAAAATTCTAAATGGCTTTCACAATTTAAAATAGACACTACCGGGTATTGAAAACTGCGTGTGAGGCTGGAAAGGAGTGAAATTTGGGCCCAGAGGGTGAAAATAACATGTACAAATAACACCATTTAAATTATATGAAATTTAAATCGAATGGACACCAAAATTTAAAATGACCGCCATAGAAACAAAATTCCTAAAAAAAAATCTGTCACAATAGCCGATGTCTCAAAAACGGGGATCTGCCGCAAACAAGGAATCACCTAACAAAGTGAGGCGTTTTATCGCGTGCTATGGCATTCAGCACATAAGAACGGGCTTCAGTGGTTAAAGGGTTAAAACTATGTGTGTGCCTGGTATGGTGTTTCGTTGTAAAACGATGAAGGTACCTGCCGATGAAGGTGATTGCTCACTGTGATTTTCCTGTGCTTCAGTGTCGCAGATGTTGGCCCAATATTAACTAAACATTGGCTCAATGAAACGCATTTACCGGGCTGAGTTATATCTAGTCAAACAATACTATTTCAAAGGCAACATGATACGGAAGAGATCACCCATATCTGGCCAGATACCGCGATTGACCAGATATTATACTATTTATTCATGCTATGCGACAGTGTGGAGATTATAGCGGGGCCTATTCAGTTGCTGGATATAATATTATAAAGAGTAGAATAACAGAATCATGTCTAAAAATAACACTGTAATATTGCTATAATGCATGAAACCGGATCCACTTAGGTCTGGGTATAATATATATATATATATGATTATATGAATATTGCATTACGTCGCTTCCTGCGCAATCATGACTACTCTTATTTCGAATGACTTTAAGGGTACTTTATAGTGCACAGTACCATAGGCAGCACTGTACACTCCATGCCATTGAACAGTTTGGAGCACTGTATATGCACAACCACGATGACAAATATCCGTCCCGACCGGGATTCGAACCTGGTACCCCCAGGTTACAAGCCCCAGTCGATACGAATGAGCCATCGGGGCAGGCGATCTGGGTATAAAGCAACATAATGTTGGAATAACACCAGTAATAGTACCGTTCGGGAACATTTGCTCGTTCCATGCAAAAAGTATGTATTAGAACAAAACCGAGTAGTAGCATAAAAACAGAGTAGTATATAACATGTGTTGTGCGTTGTTCCTGTAAGGAATGAAAAATATATTAGTCTTTATGATTCAATTACAATATTTACAATATGCAAAATGTACAAAAGGGAATAATCAACACTCCATAAAATGGCCATTGCGCAAATATTGAGAGTTAACATGACCTTCTGGCCCCAACGGTTCAAAAGATACAGTAACAGTTGACGGTGGCGAGGCGCTCAAATGGGGGTGGGGGGGTGTACATATTTCGGTATCAGTGCCAAATGCTTCACAAACCAAAAATTGTTCAATGACCTCCAATTAGTTTATTGCTGAAGAGTTTAGGTCTGGATACACAAGACCAGTTCACCATCAGCTACTAGAGCAATGGTTCAAAAGTTATAATGCGATATGTGTGGATGGCTGTCATCTTGGATTTCTACAGAAGGGGACTATTAAATGCTAAAATAACTTCAGAAATGTAATTTTCATGTCAAAATTAGTTAGAAAAGACATCTAACACAATATTCTGTGCAAATGGTTTAAAAGTTATTGGGCACTATGTGCCGATGGTGACCGTTTTAGATTTTCTCTAATGAAAAATTGTCTCCAACCCTTATCCCACCTTACTTTTATTTGGTCATTGACCATACCCATATCCACCCGAATCAGTTGAAATCAGCGGCCTAAGATTTTTTTCACAGATGATCCTTAAGTTAGGGATACTAATGAACATAATAATTTTACTGATCTTTTACTAAGCAAAATTACCTTCTATGAGATTGGTGGTCAATAGTTTGCTGATAAAAGTGGTTTCTAAAGGCTAAAGTTGATTCCCTTCATTCCCTGTGGTATAGTGTTTAAGACGATGACAGTGTTCCAAACCACAAAATTACCTTTTTTAGGTCTAACATCCTGTAGTCTGATCGATTTGAAAATGAAAGTGGTGTTCTCATACTCCAATATTAGAGGGGTTTACTGCATTTTTTCACTAGGCGTATTTATATGTTTATGTTGCCAATCACTTTTTGCTGTACACTGGGAGATCTTCTATTATAGCTCACCTCAAATTTGGTTTTGTTTTCTAAGTGGCCTATAGTTACTTCCTTATGCGGTCTCTTCACACTCATCATTCATCATGTTTATGATATATGATAGGTAAAAAAAGACAGATACATTTTTCCTCTAACTTGCTCGTAAAATTGTATGTCTCATTCAACATTTCACATTCCACATTGGGACCGGACAAAAACAAAATATTTTTCAAGTCTGAAGCCATTTTGACGGCCATCTTGATTTTTTTCATTTTTGAGTCTGTCTCCTTATCTAATATCAAAGAGTATGCAGTTGTTTACATACCTGCCAAGTTTCATAATTGTAGAAAAAACTGAACGATTTTTTTCCTAAACAGCTCCACTATTATTCTCACCCCACATCTGGGAAGTAACAATCATAAGATCGATGGACTATATCCTCTAACCGTTTGAGTCTCACAACACGGCTCCTGATATCTTAACATAAAAATATATAATTATACTGATGTGTTTTTTGAATTATTAGATCTCCGAAGAATGAGATTGGATAGTGAAATATGCAAAACTAGCTTACCAGAATCATCTAAACAACAACTGCCGAGACTAACCATGAAACAATTGTACGCGGCTTTGTTTGTTGTGTGCTGTCTTCTGCTGCCCCAAAAAACGTATCAGCAGGGTAAGTAGACATATCGCATCATTGTGTTTTCAAATGAGCGTGCGTTATGCCTGAATGAGTTTAAAATATATTTCGCAAGTTGATAAAGTAGAGTTCATCCAATAGAAGAATACCATACAACGACAAACGGCCTATATATTAAGTAAGTAGGCCTGCTACTGATATAAATATCAGGAGCAGACCTACTTACTTAATTTGTCTTTGAATGGCAGAATAGTGTCGTTGATTCCGTGTTGCTTAATGTTAGTCCACCGTCTGCAACACCGTCCCAGCGCATGGTGTCTGTATGTTCGGTCCGTGTGAATTGGATGCAAAGATTAGCAAAAAAACAACTTTGATTATATATATTACTATATACTATAATAGTCCAGGATCCACATATTCGAACGCTCAATAAAAATGGTCGGACCGGACACGGCTTCCTGGACTTTTTAATGTTATTTTTCTGTTAACTCGGACCCTTGGGAGGTAAGTTTGACTTGTCTGATCTGCAAAATTCCCTGCGAAAAAAATATTTGTCCGAAAAATCCATTTTTCCATTTTTTTGACAGAAATAATGCTTGCGAAATCTCCATATCAGGGGATTTATAGCAGATCTACATGGCATGTAGAAATACATACTCAGATTGATAAATCCACAAAATTAAATGGGATTAATGAAAAAAATCTTCATTTGTGAGCAATTTGGGTGTTTTTTCAAGTTTTTTGCAATATGTATAATAGTTCAAGTTTTTCTATGGAAAAACTGAATTCATTTGACTTTTAAGTATATAGCCATCTTCTGTGGTTATCATATAGTTGGGATTTAGTTGAAGAAATGTTTTATTGCCAGTTCTCACCAGAGTTGGGGTCAATTCCGGAATTGAATGGGAATTGAACTCAATTCCTGACTCAATTCCAGGAATTGGACTAGGAATTGGAATTGAAAAAAAAGGAATTGGAATTGAATTGGAATTAACAAAATATGCCCGGAATTGATAAAGGAATTGACTTTTTTTATCCATGTTTATTTTTTAAGCGCTATTAAACGCATGAGTGATCATCACTTTTGTCATTGCAGTAGAATTTTACCTGATCTATATTGATTGATATGTGTATATGTGATTAATAATAATAATAATAATAATATTAAACTTATATTGGCCTAGTGCCTAAATTATGTTAAAAGCTTTTTTTCAAGTTATGTAAAAATACTGATTTAAATGACTAATGGCCATGAAGATTAAATAAGAATGTAATGTGTAATCCAAATAATATTTGTAACAAGATTGCTCCTTCAGAGATTGGTGTGTGCGTATATACTTGTTACTTGTTGTTACTTGTATACACCAAGTTTGATTTACTCCCGCGGACTGGTGTAACCAGCCGGTAACAGTTTTGCCGAAAAGTGCGACTCATGACAACTCAACTAGCGTCAACACCTACTGTGTATATAGTGTTAGAGAATTACCATCGAGTGGCTGAATTATCAGCAAAATGAGACGCCGAGCCGGCGTTGGTTTAATGTTGTGCCATCATCGCAAACGACGAGCCAACAATATATCAACATTGGGTCAATGTTTCGTGTTTGCTGGCTTAAAGTTCTGGAAATAATTGTACTATTATTTTATTAATGTTTTCCTTATATACATGTATTCGCGCAAGCATGATCACACTGTTTAACTACCACTTTTGTGTCACTTAACAACATTTTTTAACAATTGTATTTAAAAAGTAATGCTTGTCTCATGGGCATAATTTTAGTTCTCGTATTTGTTATATTTTTGTCATTTGGACGTCTATAGTTTATAAAACAATCACGAATGATGATTATACTTAGGTGAATGAATGGCTTAGAACATAACTATCGCTTGTCCCTAGAGTTAGTACGTAGAGCAAAAGAAATTTCGGGACCTTGAGACGAATGCGTTTTCAACAGACGTTGAGCCAATGCTGATTAAACAGTGGAAAAACGCTGAAGACGGTGGGGCAGCATTAAGGCAAAATTGTGATAACATCCAGTGTTAGTAGGAAGGATGTTATGCAACGTAGCCAAGCGCTCTAATTGACCCTTTGATTACTTCTCTAATATGCCTTTTGTGCCCTAGAGGTTATCCTGATGTATTTTCTTACGGTATATTTATTCGCCACACGCTAGAATTAGATATTAAAAAATAGTATAATCGGGAAATAAATAATGTGAATAATTGCATCAATTGAAATACAACAATAGATCCCACGCTGCTTTATTTTTAATACGAGTTTATTTGAGTGAGGTGTGGGTCGACACGCCGTAGCCACCACAGGGTCAGACTTATCAGAGTTTTAAGTAGCACGGCTTGTCGCGAGACATTGTGTTAATTATACTACCGTGTTGATGGCAATTGTGGCGTTAGTCTATAGAAATAACGCGCTCACATCCGCGTTCATACGAGTACAACTCCTATATCAGGTATTAAAGATGTACTCCACCCTACTAATATTAAAGTCTAGTAAGTGCACATGTTTAAATATGTTCACAAGATAATAAATAAAATGTTTTTTATTTTAATCAAGTGTTATTATTTTTTTCATGTCAAGTTATTATACAGCGCTTCTATTTGTATTAAAAGTCTCATTTTTGGGTGGAATTGATAAGGAATTGACTTTTTAGGAATTGGAATTGAATTGGAATTGACTTTTCTTAACACCAAAGGAATTGGAATTGACTTAGGAATTGATAAAAAGGAATTGGAATGGAATTTAGAATTGATAAAAAGGAATTGACCCCAACTCTGGTTCTCACACAAAACCGCCCTTAGTTGCAAAATTTAGCGCGCGGATAGGAAAAATTAATACTCCATGTTTGGGACACTAATTCTTGTAACGTATTTATCGGATTTGCAACTTTTACCTGAGACGTGTCTCAGATCGTGGGATAGGCCATTAAAATTGTGGATGATCCAGATTACGATCTGGATTCAGGATCCGGATTACTATCAAGATCGCTCGGCGGAGGTTTGCATTTTTGAACAGTTTCAGGTGTAATTGTTCACGTTTTTAGAAGATTTATAATATTGTTTGTTTTAAATATTATATATATTATATATATTTAATTGAATATAATAGTTGGAATTTGGTGAAAGAAGTGTAATTTCATCCCAAATATTAATTGTATTATTGCCAGTTTTCAACCACAACGCCCCCCCCCCACCCCTAAGTAGGAAAAAATAGCGTGCAGATGGACAAAAGGTCATACAGCATGTTTGGGACACTAATTCCCACAAAGTATTTACGGATTTGTATGAAATTTTTACCAGAGGCGTGTCTCAGGTCAAGGGACAGGTATTATATTTCGGGGATGATCCGTATTTCGATCCAGATTCTGAATCTGGATTACTATCCAGATTGCTCGGCGAGGGTTTTCATTTTTGCTCAGTTTTGCAAGATTTATAATAACTTTATATCTAAATAAGGAATGTAGAAATAAGGAAACATTTGAAATCTTTAGCTAAAATTCGTTGCGTAAGCCACAAGTTAGAAATTGAAAAGGGTAGACACAACCATGTACCAAGGAGTGTACGATTGTGTATGAATTGTAACCTGAGAGTAATAGAAGATGAATACCATGTGATATTGATTTGTCCCAAGTATTTAGATTTAAGAATTCTTTTTATTTTATCTAATTATTATACTCAACCATCTTTATAGAAAGATTTTGTCAATTAATGAATAACAAAAATGCAGATGTGATATGCAAATTAGCAGTATTACAGAGAAAGTCAGCACCTGGAATTGTATTTGCACCTCAGGCCAGAGGCCTTTATTGCACGAATAAATGAATTGAATTGAATTGAATTGAATTGAATATCTAAATATATAGGGGCCTATCCATTATCTGTGGTTATAATAGATGGGATTTAGTGAAAGAAATATGATTTTAT